>JBBPKI010000641.1:0-19878 GCA_038089155.1 Nevesoporus exiguus
CCAGGACTTGACTGAAGTCCGGTCGTTGATGATATTGGATTCTTATACTACCTACATGGTTTAGGGCAAGCGTGTGACTACTTACTAATCTACTACGTCATGTATGATGTCATAGACCTAGACCATCAGTAATTAAAGAAGTGTGTCGTAGACTGTTCTAGAACGAGCGGAGATTAATGAAGCGAGTGTGATGAAAGTGAAAGGGAATGATCTAGACTTGATCATGTGACTTGATAAGATAAGATAAAAGATAAAATCGTAACATTACCCCCCTCCTATGAATCGCATTCCAGGCGATTGAAGGGAACCTGGAGGGTTCTGTGATGTTTGTATAAGAAGAGAACAAGGAATTAAAGTCTGTTTGGACCATTCAGAGTTTCCGGGGTGCCGCCGGGTTGGAAAGGTAAAAGTCATTAATAGCTTCTTTAGCATTAGAAAGGTGGCTCTGAGGTTCCCATGTGCGGTCTTCCTCTTCATAGCCCTTCCAGTGTACCAGGAATTCCAAAGTTCTTCCTTTGAGGCATGAATTGACTATATAGTCAACCTCAAACTCTGGTTCTTCTCCTTCTGTGCCCACAACAGGTCCCGGGGCGACTACGCGTTGGTTTTCCAAATGCTCTTTATACGGTTTTACTCTTGAAATGTTGACTGTTGGGTGAATTTTGAGCGTTTTGGGGAGTTGAAGTTTTACAGCATTCTGGCCAGAAAGTTCAATAATGGTGTATGGACCGATCCATCTTTCAGTGAGTTTCTTTGATGCTCTATTAAGTTTGATGTTCTCTGTGGAGAGCCAAACTTTATCTCCGATGGTGTATTGGGGTCCCTTGGAGCGGTGTTTATCTGCTTGAACTTTCATTGCCTTTTGAGCTTTTTCGAGCGATGCTCTAGCTTGCTCAAGCATCTCGGAGAAGTTGCTGCCAAAAGAGGCGGCTGCTTCGTTCTTGGATTTAAGGGGTTCTATCCCCATTCTTGGTTCGTAGGTTTTTGTTACCTCGAACGGTCTTTTCTTGGTTGTGGAATAAAGTCGGTTGTTAAAGGTAAATTGGGCAAGAGGCAACCATTCAGCCCATTGATCTTGCTTTTCAGAGGTAAAGAGTCGTAGATATTGCTGTAGATCTCTGTTTACTCTTTTGGTTTGTCCATCCGTCTGTGGGTGGAATGCCGTGGACATCCAAAGATCGATCTTTAGCATCTTGGCAAGATCTTTCATTAGTTGAGAAGCAAATTGTGGACCGCGGTCCGAGATGATCGAGTGGGGAAGTCCATGGTGCTTCCATACATGGTCTTGATAGAGTTTGGCTGTGCCGAGTGAGGTAATTGTTTTATTGGTGGGTATAAATTCCACCTCTTTAGAAAATCGGTCCACGACCACTAGGATCGTGTCGTGTCTTCAGGAGAGTGGTAAGTTGGTGATAAAGTCCACAGAGATGTCTTGCCATGGACCGTTTGGAATCAGATTAGGGATTAATTCTCCCGAGGGGGCCTTGTTCGTTGGTTTCATTTGTGCACAACGATCGCACCTTGAACAATAATCTGTAACCTGGGTTCGAAGTCCAGGCCATTGGAAGTATCATTCTATTGAATTCCATGTTTTATTCGCACTTCTGTGCCCTGCGATAGGCAAATCATGGTATAATGTGATTATGTCTTGGTGTAATTGTCCTGAAGGAGGTACAAAAATCTTGTCACCAAGGTACAAGATTCTGTCTTTAGATAGCAGGTTAGGCCTTTCTTTATCCTTGCCTTTCCACTGCTCTTGTGCTTCTATGATTCTTTCGAGGAGTTTCCTTTCTTCTCCTTTGATTGAGAAGCCTTGTCTTTGTGCCCTTACTCTATTTTCAGGGATCATTTGTACGCCTTTGTTGTCTTCATCAATGCCAACAGCGTGATCCTCTCGTCGAGAGAGAGCATCTGCCTTTCCCATTTGGGATCCAGGCTTGTTGACCAAAACATAGTTGAATCGAGATAGCCATTGTGACCATCAGGCTTGTCTTCGATTTAAATCTTGTTTAGTCATGAAGTATTGGAGGTTGGCGTGATCCGTCCAAACTTCAAATTGTCCTGCCCCCTCAAGGTAATGTCGCCATTGTTCTAAGGCGAGGATAATTGCAAGCATTTCCTTGTCTGCAATAGGATAATTTCTTTGCTCGGGGGTCATGGAGGCGGAGGAAAAGGCAACAGGGTGCCACTTGTCTTCTTGTTTAATTGATAGGACCGCGCCAGTAGCGAAGTCCGAAGCGTCAGTTTCCAGACAGAACTCGCTATTGTTGTCCGGATAGGTGAGTATGGGCGCTGTGGTAAAGGCTTCTTTGAGCTGATTAAAAGCTCCTTGTTCCTGGGGTCCCCACTGCCAGGGTTGATCTTTCTTTGTTAGGTCATTCAGGGGGCACGAGACTTGAGAGAAGTCTTGAATGAACCTTCGGTAGTAATTGGCGAGTCCGAGGAAACTGCGGACTCCTTTGACATTTTTAGGTGTGGGCCATTCTAAGATAGCTTCCACTTTCCCTTTTTCCATTTTAATTCCTTCGGTATTGACCACCATTCCGAGGAATTCGACTTCTTTCTGCTTAAAAAAGCACTTTTCAGGTTTCAGGAATAAGTCATGTTCCTTTAACCGTTTCAGGACTTCATGAACGATTTTGTCGTGTTCTTCTTCGTCGTTGGTTTTAGTAAAGATCATTATATCGTCAATGTAGACGATTACAACGCCATCCATGTCGGCAAATATTTCATTCATCATTTGTTGGAAGGTAGCGGGGGCATTGCATTGTCCGAAGAACATGACTAATGGTTCGTATGCTCCTGAGTGTGAGACAAAGGCTGCTTTCCATTTGTCTCCTTCTTTGACTCTTATGTTATTGTACCCCCATCTGAGGTCTAATTTTGTAAACAGCTTTGCTCCTTGTAGCTTGTCTACTAATTGACTTATTAAGGGGAGTGGATAATTGTTTTTTATTGTCCACTCATTAAGATACCAATAGTCTTGTACCAGTCTCTTTTTTCCATCTTTCTTTGGAATGAAGAATACTGGTGAGGTTTGTGGAGAGCGTGAGGGTCTAATATACCCTTTCTTGGTTTGTTCTTCTACAAAGGACTTGAGCTCTTCCACTTCGTCCTTGCTCATTGGGAATATTTTGGCCTTTTTGGGTTGAAAGCCAGGTTTTAGTTTTATTTCATGATCCCAGGGTTTCCTTAGAGGTAGTCGTTCTGACTCTTTCTTACTAAAGACTTCTAGGAAATGATGATACTCTCTTGGAACCATTTCTTCTAATGTTAGCTCCTTCTTTTTGGGTACTTCAAGGTTTTTAATGAATCGATGTATGGTCGAGGCGTGCTTCAATTCTTCTTCTTCCTCTTGGGCTAGATGTGTTCCCCTATCTGAGAGCATATAACAAGATCGTGGACATCTTGCCATTTCTACTTTCCCATTGGTCCAGTCAATAGTCGGGTTGTGCTTGGCTAACCATGTATAACCAAGGATCATGTTATTCTTGCCTAGGTTGGTGACTTCAGCGACTAGGCATTTGCGATGTCCTTCGTAGTCTAGGATAATTTCTGCCTTGTGGGTTACACTTCCTGCAGAATTCTTGGTTCCGTCGACATTGAAGACAGGTATCTCCCTTTCTAGTTTGTCCAAGGGGAGCTTTACTTGTTTTGCCCATTCTTGATCTATAAAAATGCCATTGGCACCACTATCTAATAGGGCTTTGCACTGATGTCTTTTGTGCTTAGTAGTGGGGTGTGCGATTGAGATTTCCATGAGAATCTCGTTTTGTACTCTAGAGTTTCGTATGAGGATTTGTTCTGGGAAACTTTCCTCATAAATATTTTTTTTGTTTTCTTTGACCGAATTAAGCCTGCATTCCCGTGCAGCGAGCTCCTTGTGTGGAGACCCGGTCTCGGTTGATGGTAAATGTACCCTATAAATAGGAGATGATTCTGAGTCAGACGAGTAGCATGTGGAGGAAGTATCCGAATCTTCTTCTTGTCTGTTCTGTACAAAGGAGGAAAAAGAGGAGAAACTATTTTTTGTATTTAGTAATTTTTCTTTCGGCTTCTGAGTTCCCAGATTACTCAGTTGCCATAGCCTTTTCCCACCTTCTTCATCTCAGTGTCGTGTAAATCAAAGAAGTAGGCCTTCATGGCCTCAAAGTCCATCCCTTTTATAGCCTTTTCTCCAGGCTGTTCTTCCTTCTTCTCTTCTTTCTTCTCTTCTCCCATTGCTCGTACTTGTGGCCTTCGATTTGGTCCTTGGGCCCTTCGTCTGCAATTTATCTTATGCCCTCTGCCCAAGAATTTGCATTCTGGGCATTCTTTTTTTGGATTGGGGCAGTCCCTTGCTACATGTCCGTCATTTGAACAGTTGTAGCATTTATTGTTTCTCGCTCTAATGGCTGCTCCTATCTCCATTGGCTGGCCTCTTTCTCCGTATGTGCGAGCTTGTCCTTCTTTATAGGTATTTGTTTGTGAGGACTTAGGCACCACTTTCTCGACCTTCCTGAGCTTAAAGGAATCGAGTCTTGCTCCAATTTCTTTTGCCTTTTCCACGTAATCTTGTATACAGGACTTCCTTTCCCCATTTTTGTAGATCTTTTGGGCGAGATCTTCCGAAAGAGCTTTTTCAAATAATCGTACTCCTTGTGGGTCGTCTTCGGCTGGATTTCCTCCAGTGTCATAGTAGTATCCCAGCCATCTCGTGGTGAATGACTGAGCAGATTCTCCTCCCATCTGCTGACACCACTCTAATTTGTTTCGAGCTTCGTCTTCTTCATTTACAGATTTGAAGCGAAGAATGAGAAGCTTTCCTAGCGTTTCTTGCAAGGGCCAATTGTCCTTTTTCATGTAATGCCGGAGTTGTTGCCTTGCCCATTGGCCTGCTCCGTACTTGTCACTTTCTTCTGCCTTTGGTCCTATTCGGGTGAGCGTAGCAATAGTTATTTGTTCATCCGTAACGAAGGATTCTGGATTTTCTTTAATGTACAGAGCCATATTCATTTGCCAAGTTTCAAACTTCTCTCTATTCCCGTCGAACCTTCCCGGATCTGGTACCATTTCTACCTTTTTAGAAACTTTTACTTCTGTGTTGTCCGCTCTTCTCTTTCCCTTATCCTTTCTGAGTTCAGCTAGCTCTTCTTGCAGGGCGAGGAGCTGATCTCCCAACATTTTGATATACTCCATGGACATTGTTTCTTCTGTCGTGGGAGCGGGTACGGGAGGCAATCAGGAGATCCGGTCTGGGGAGGACGGCTGGTCTCCTAGCAGGGTGTCTGAGGATTCGTCAGTCTCGGAGTCGACGAGTGGGAGCGGGTTCCTGTAAGGGTGCCGCGACGTGGTGTGGTACTTGTGGAACCAGGTTTACTTCCAGTTCAGGGGAGGGAGTATTGAAGTTGTCTCGTAGGTTGAGAAGTCCTTGTCTGACTTCTTTGAGAATGTTGATGGCTCCTCGGATCTCTGTGGGATTAGGAGCAGGGTGAAGTTGTACTTGTAGGACTCTAGCATGAAATGCTAGTGCTTGGTCCTCGGGGATTCCGTGGGCTTGTAGGAGGGCTTCGTCAAAGGGTTCGTTTTCTCTGATCCTATCCAAGAGGTAAGGTAGGAAGTCGATGTCTTCGAAGATATTTACTAGTGGTACCGGCGTAGGGGTTCGGTACCCTTGAGATGCTTGTTGATAGTGGATCCAACCGTTCTTGTCTTCTCGGCTAGGAAGGTTGGGGGTCTGAGAGTTTTCTTGCCTTTGGGAGTCGGGGGTGACCGTGGTCCTTTGGATTGGTAGAGGGGTTTCGTCCTCATACCAGTGAAAATATCCGAACTCGTCTAGATACCCGTCGTTTGGGTCGTAGGCGAATTTGCTTCCTTCTTCTCTAAGGAGAAAGTTTCTGTTGACGACTGTTTCCTCCGAGGCGAGGCGTACCTCGATCTCTTCAGACTTGGGGGTGTGGGAAGGGAACATCCAAAATGTGTAAAGTTGCGTGGACCTTGGTCAACACCAGCAACTACTCTATCGGGTCAACAACCTTTCCCGACTAGAGTCTTTGAAATTGTATATAAGTTGGGTCGACAGGCACAAGACCGCTCTTTCGTCGATGACCAACTGCGTACTAGTACTTTAGAATGAAGTGGCCTCACGAGGACCTGAGCCTAAGCTCCTTCGAATGTGAAACGTGCTGAGGCGGTGTTTAAACCAATTAAGGACTCTTGAGTCCACCCCTTGACAGTGCCCTAATGTGCAACTGACCTTCACTAGCGTATAGCCGGGGTATACGTAAAAGACAAGAGGAGCGCAAGTGCGCGTGAATGTGAAGTGTGGTAAGGTAATTCCCTTTGCCCCTAGGGTCTGGGGTTGTCGCGAACGACAGCGAGGTTATGAGGTAGTAGTGAGGGAAGACGAGTAGTCAAGTCCTAATGTTGGCAACCTACACTCGTTAGAGCTTCGGTCACTACTAATCAGGCTTGCTTAGAGATCAAGAGGAAGATGTAGGGGAATCAACCAGGACTTGACTGAAGTCCGGTCGTTGATGATATTGGATTCTTATACTACCTACATGGTTTAGGGCAAGCGTGTGACTACTTACTAATCTACTACGTCATGTATGATGTCATAGACCTAGACCATCGGTAATTAAAGAAGTGTGTCGTAGACTGTTCTAGAACGAGCAGAGATTAATGAAGCGAGTGTGATGAAAGTGAAAGGGAATGATCTAGACTTGATCATGTGAGATATCCCATGGTCACGTGCAAGTGATCATGTGACTTGATAAGATAAGATAAAAGATAAAATCGTAACATCCAGCTGGTCTGGACAACTCCATCATACTCCATGTGGCATCATTCTTGGACTCAGCCCAGTAAGCACCTCCGTCATCCCCTTTATCAGTGCAACCTCTCCAAAGAAGCTTGACTGCTTCCTTGGGTTGGCTCTGCACTGAACTCCTGCTTACTGTAGGCCTTGAGGGCTCAGCCTTAAAGAGGAGGCACTGTCATATCCATGACATCCCATCCATCTCTGCCTCCTCCAGCCTCATCTCTGGCAATCTCTGGCCTCCTCCACTGCCCTCAGTCCACCTCCACTTCCTCCATGCTCAGAGCTTTGCTCCTCTGCTCTGGACCAAGGCTGTGCTCACACAGGGACTCAGCTATTCATCAGACCTGGATATATTCTGTACATTCTGTTTGTACTTCCCTTCATCCCTTTTCCATCCCTTATAAAACCCTTGATACCATCTCACTTCTTTCCTGACTTTTGATGTCCCTATCAATCCTTTAGTATAAAACCTCTGTACCTCTCTTATGTAACCTTAGCATGAATATCAAATTCAGTTCCACTCTCCTATTCTTGTCATGATCCCCTCCTCCTCCTGTTGGACCTCTGCTCCTCCGAAATATGAGAACACAGACCTATTCAAGGGTGCGACACATAAGTCCTATGCCTACATCCTTTCTATGTACCTCCGCTCTGACACCTCTGCTCCAGACTTTGGTCCAACTCTGAGACAAACTTCATCCACCACCCCTCAGCACCTCTAGACCTCCAATCAGACTTGAGTTCGGAGAGTCTGGACTTTAACAAATTTGACCTCCTTGTGCTTAAAAAAGCACTTTTCTGGGTTCAGGAATAGGTTGTATTCCTTTAACCTTTTAAGAACTTCAAGAACAATCTTGTCATATTCCTTTTCATTGTCTGTTTTTGTGAAAATCATAATGTCATTGATGTAGACAATCACTACTCCTTTCATATCTGTGAAGATTTCATTCATCATTTGTTGGAAGGTGGCTGGAGTATTGCATTGCCCAAAGAACATGACAAGAGGTTCATAGGTCCTTGTGTGACAGATGAAGGCTGCTTTCCATTCATCTCCTTTGATTCTGATATTGTTGTCGCCCCATCAAAGATCTAATTTCATGAAGAGCTTCACCCCTTGGAGCTTATCCACTAGTCTTGTACCAATCTCTTCTTTCCATCTTTCTTTGGTATGAAGAAAACTGGTGATGTTTGTGGTGAGCATAATGGACAAATGTATCCTTTCTTTATTTGTTTGTCAGTAAAGGATTTCAATTCTTTGATTTCATCCTTGCTCATGGGGAATATCTTGGCCTTTTTGGTTTGAAAGCCAGGCTTCAGCTTTATCTTGTGGTCCCAGGATTTTCTTAGTGGAAGCCTTTCTGATTCCTTCTTGCTGAAAACATCAAGGAAGTGGTGGTACTCTTTGGGAATCATTTCTTCAAGTGTTAGTTCCTTTGCTTTTGGCTTTTCTAAGTTTTTTATGAACTTGTGCATGGTTGAGGCATGTTTCAGTTCTTCTTCCTTTTCTTTAGCCAAAACTGCTCCTTCATCTGAGAGCATATAACAAGATCTTGGCCATCTTGCCATTTTCACTTCTCCTTTCATCCAGTCAATGGTTGGGTTATGTTTGGCTAACCATGTATACCTGAGGATCATGTGGTTTTTGCCTAGATTGGTTACTTCTGCTACTAGGTGTTCTTGGTGTCCTTGGTAGTCTAAAATTATTTCTGCTTGATGAGTGACTGATCTCACAGAATTCTGGGTTCTATCTATATTAAAGATGGGAATTTCTTTTTCCAACTTTTGTAGTGGTAATTTTACTTGTTCAGCCTATTGTTTGTCAATGAAGATGCCATTTGTGCCACTATCCAAGAGGGCCTTGCATTGATGCTTCTTGTTCTTGGTAGTGGGGTGTGCAATTGAGATGTCCATGAGAATCTCATATTGCATTTCAGTGTTGCATAGGAGGATTCATTCTAGGAAACTATTCTCATAAATATTTTTTTCTTTTTCTTTGACCAAATTAAGCCTGCATTCCCATGCAGCAAGCTTCTTTTGAGGAGGCCTGGTCTCGGTTTGATAATGAACTCTATAAATAGGGGCTTTAGATTTGGAGGAATAGCATGTAGATGAGTCCATATTGTTGTCTTCTTGTCCATATTGTACAAAATCAGAAAGAGAGGAAAAGCTATTTTTGATATTTAATGTTTTCTTTTCCAGCTTCTGAAGTCCCAGATCCTTCAGTTGCCACATCCTTTTCCCTGCTTCTTCATCTCTGTGTCATGGAGATCAAAGAAGTAAGCTTTCATTTGTTTGAAGTCCATTTCTTTCATGGCCTTCACTACTTTCTCTTCATCCTTCTTCTTGTCTTCCTTTTTCTCTTCTTCCATTGCCTGTATTTGAGGGCATCTTCCTGCTGATTGATTTCTTCTTCTGCAATCTACCTTGTGTCTTCCTCCAAGGAACTTACATTCTGAACACTCCTTCTTGGGATCTTTGCATTCCCTTGTGAAATGACCATCACTATTACAATTGTAGCATTTCACATTTCTTTTTATGGCAGCTCCTATATCCATTGGCTGCCCTCTCCCTCCATATGTCCTTGTCTGTCCCTCTTGATATTGGTTCTAAGAGGCTTGTCCTGAATTGGAAGTCTCTCTTCCTTGAAGGGAGAATGACTCCATTCTGGTTCCTTGTGTCATGAGTGACTCTGTGTAATCTTGAATACAGTCTTTCCTTCCCCCATTGTAGAAGATCTGTCTCATGAGATCTTCATTTACTGCTCTTTCTAATAGATGCACTCTGTTTGGGTCGTTAACTGATGGATCTCCTTTTGTGTCATAATAATGTCCCATCCATCAGGTTAGGAAATCCTGAATATTCTCTCCTTTGTACTGCCTGCATTGCTCTAGTCATACTTGGGCTTCGTCTGCTTTATTGATCACTTTGAACCTCTGATCCATCATGTCCCAGAGTGCTTCTTGTGTTGGCCATAAAGTGTCTCCTTCCATGAATCTGATTAGAGACTGTTGGGCCCATTGTTCTGCCCCATGGATGTCCTTTTCTCTGTCCTTAGGTCCTATCCTTGTTAATACTGTGATTGCTTTGTCTTTACTTGAGATGAAGGTTTTGGTATTCCCATCTAAGTACAATTGCAATCTCAACTTCCAACTATTGCATTTGTTTTTTTTCCTATCAAACTTTCTGGGTTCTGGGACTGTTTCTACTTTTTTGCTAATCTTCACCTCTGTTGTCTTAGTCTCCTTCACTCCACTTGCCCTCTGTAGGGTTCTGATTTGCTCTCTCAAATTGTTTATTTGGTCCACCAATTCAGTGACTTGTTTGGGGGTGGCCATTTGTGTAGGATCTTATGTGGAAGGAAATTAGGAGTTCTGGTCATGGGAGGATGGCTGGTCTCTGAGAGGGTTGTCTAACAAGTCTTCAGTCTTGGAGTCTATGTGGGGCCACAGGTTCCTGTACTGGTGCTGCGACATCTCGTTCTTCTTGTGGAACTGGCAGTGGTTCCAGACTTATGGATGGGTTGAGAGAGTGGGCTAAATCCCTTAGTACTTGGAGGTCATCCCTTACTCCCTCTAGAATGTTGATAGCTCCTTGGAGATGAGGAATTGGGTTGTCATAGAGTTGTACTTCTAGAACTCTCCTTCTGAAGACAGCAGCTTCTTCTGGAGGGATATGGTATGCTTGGAGTAGTGCTTCATCAAAATCTTCTCCTTCTCTGATTCTATCTAGAAGATAGGGTAGGAAATCTTCATCTTCAAAGATGTTTACTCTTTGTACTTTTGGGGTTGGAGTTCTGTATTGATCTCCTCAGAATTGATAGTGTACCCAGCCGTCAGTGTCTTCGACAGCAGGTGTGTGTGATGCTTGTGAGTTGGTCTTGCTAGGCCAACCTCCTTCTGGGGTGACTTCCTTTGACCTAATTTGTGGTTGAAAAAGCAGTAGCATCTGTTTTTGTTGATATAACTGTTGTTAGGATTGAATGAGAACTCCCAGTAATAGTTATATGTGGGAGCAACTTCAGTTTCCTCAGAGGGAAGGCAAACCTCAATCTCCTCAGACTTAGAGAGGTGGAATGGGAACATCCAAATTTGTAAAGAAGTGTGGACCTTGGTCAACACCAGCTTCTACTCTATCTGGTCAATAACCTTCCTGACTAGAGTCTTTGAAATCATATGTAATCTAGTGTTGCCAGGCACATGACTGCTCTTCAATGACCACTAGATGCATAGGACTATTTCTAGAATAGATGCACCTCATGGGGATGCAAGCCAAGGCTCCTTTGAAGAAAAAACATGCAGAGGTGGTTTTTAAACCAATTAAGTCCTCTCAAGGACACCCCTTGACAACCATCCTATAGACAGGTCGACCTTCACTAGCATATAGCTAGGGTATATATAAAAGGAAATGTGTGCACAAAAGTGCATGTTACAGTTTTCTTTCTCTCAGGTCACCTCCTTATTTTCTTCCTTTGACTTTGGGAGGGACTGATCACACAGGAAGTACATATTCCATACCTAGTCATCCTCTATTCGGATGACATCTGCCTGATCCTGTTACTATAGCTTCACCTTCACAGTTCCTATCTCTTGATTATCTTTTGGACCCTGCCTCCTACATCACCATCTCTCTGTTGGATGATGCATTATCTCTACTACCATCTTGATGCTCGATTACTATCCTTTGTCATCCACTTATTCACCTAGTAGCCAGGCACTATTTAAGGCTTCAGTTCATGTAACTAGAACCTGAGCCAGTTCTTATCCAATCTTTTTGTTTATCAACTTTGCACTCACTCTAAGCTTGCTACAGAGGTAGATCACTGTTTGCTCCTCATTCCTTGCAGAAGGAGCTAGCCTTACTCAGAGGAGTATTGCACCATCATCCAGGAAGGACATCTTTCATTGACCAACCCAGGAGGGGTCGCCCTGCCAACTGGTAGTACTCAGAGGAGTACCTAGTATGTCATCACTTCTATCCACTCAAGGACACTGAGCCTCTTCATGAGTGCCTCCCTTGGTCTGGTGGATACGAAGTAGACTAGTGAGCATAACTCAATACACTAAGACCATTACAAAAGAACTGGCTAGTCCCCTCCACTTTCTTATCCAAGAACAGCTAAGCCACCATAGATCCCCAATGACCCTCTTGCAGGATTGCCAGCTCATCCTGGCAACCTTATCAGGAAGACCCTAGAGACCAGCCCTCCTTACTGCAGGCCATCCAGCAAGCTGCACACTCTACATTCCAAGCACCCAAAGATAGTCCCACTGAAGAGGATATACCTGTCAACCAACCTGGAGAACTAGAAGGTTCTGTTGGTCCTGAAGAAGCTAAGGAAAGCTTTCAACAATTTGTATCATCACTAAAGTCCAAGCCTTGTGACTGGAACACCCCACTATCCACTGACTCCTCCCGCACCTCTTCCCCTGACATGTCTAGCAAATCAGAACTTAAGTCCACCCTCCTGGTGGACTTCTTGGGGAAAGCCAAAGATGCCACACGATGGATCAAGGCAATGAAAGGGCACTTTGCAGTCAATGCAATGCTCTTCACTTCTAATGAAGCCAACATCTTTATGGTATTAAATAAGATGGGGGCTGGACGTGGAGTCCAGTTCTCAGACAACTGGTACGATAAGATGAATGACACCACAGCCACAGGAAAGACCTTTGACAAGCTTGAAGAAGACTTTTTAGCCACATTCATACCATTTGAGGAAAAACAGAATGCCGCTAACATGTTAGATTTCATCAGGCAGAAGGTTAACCGCAACCCCATCATAAAGATTGATAATTAGTTCCAGGAGTATGTACAAGACTTCCTGGCCCCCCAGAGTAAGGCAAAGATCTCAGATGCAGGGGAGATCTGTAGGAAATTCCTAAGGGGATTAAATGAGAAGCTAGGAAACCTGATCCTGATGCAGGCCACTATTCCCAATACACTGACCAAATGGATTTCTGATGCCCAGAAATTCCATAAGCAGCAGAATCTGATCCAATCTATCAGAGCTGGAGGGCAATTCCCCTCTTCTCCCAGAAGGGATCCAAATGCCATGGAGATTGATGCCATCAAGATCTCCCCAGCAGAAAGGGCCTGGTGCATCAGAAACAGATTGTGTTTCATTTGCAAGAAAAAAGGCTGTTCTACCAGGAACTATCCCAGAAAAGGCAAGAAGTCCACCACTATCACTGCCATAGAAACAGCCCCACCACCCATGCTGAAACCATCCCCCATTGAGGCTTACATCCGCTCCTTAGAAAGTAAGGGAACCACCAGAGAGGAAGTCCTCACCATCCTCAAAACCTGTTATGAGGAAGAGGAGCAAGGGACTAATGAGACCCAGAAGGATTTTTAAAGAGAGAAGTAGCCTCAATGTCTACTTCTCATACCATCACACCTGTACTACTTAGCTCTTATACCACTAGATCCATTAGATTCCTGGTAAAGCTAAAGCATGGTTCAAAAATCGTCGAAGCCTCCACACTAGTAGATTGTGGAGCAACAGGCATGTTTATCAACCCTGCCCTAGTCCAGAAGCTTCAATCCCTGATTATACTGATCAAGTCCATCAAAGCCTATAATATGAACAGAACAGAAAACTCCCATGGGAATATCTCCACCAAGACCACAGTGGCAATGATGATTGAAGGTAACAAAACCCTGATCTCCCCACTGATCATTGGATGTGGCAGACCACAGGTAATTCTAGGAATCACCTGGCTCAGAAAGATTAACCCCATCATCGACTGGGCAAATGGGATGATGCTCCTCCAAGATACCCCCAGATCCCCACCAAGACTGGCAGATACGGTACCCCAAAGATACTTACTACAATATCTAGGAATGGATCCAAATGAGGAATTGGATCACCTATATGATGACTGGAAGACTGGGGCAGACACAGAGGTGATTGGGAAAGTAACCCTTTCTACCCAAATCGCTATGGAAGGAACTAAGAAGGAAGAATGTATACCTGACCCCTTTTTAGAATTCAAAGATATATTTGAAGAGCAGACCCACCATTCACTCCCACCTAGCTGACCTTTCAATCATCAAATTGAGCTGAAGGACTCCTACATGCCTAGAGTGGCAAAAGTATATCCACTAAATCCCCTCGAACAGGAAGCCTGCTGAGAATTCATCAATGAACACTTGAAGACCAGACAAATCATCCAATCGAAATCCCCTCAAGCTTCTCCATTCTTCTTCGTTCCCAAGAAGGATGGGAAGTTGAGACTGTGCCAGGACTATCGCTACCTCAACAAGCATACAGTTAAGAATGCCTATCCTTTACCGCTAATCTCTGACCTTATAGATAAGCTGAAAGGATCCAACATCTTCATCAAGTTCAACATTAGATGGGGGTACAACAATATCCTCACCTGACCAGAAGACTGATGGAAGGTGGCATTCATCACTCCTCAGGGATTATTCAAGCTGACTGTAATGTTCTTCGGAATGTGCAACTCACCCACTACATTCCAAGCATTCATGAACCACTCCTTCTGAGACTATATCGCCCAAGGATAGGTGATCATTTGTATGGACAACATTCTAATCCATTCCACAGACTTAACCACTCACCATGATAGAACCAGGAAGATCCTATAGCAATTATGGAAGTTGCACCTCTCCCTCAAGCTCTCCAAATGCACATTTGACACAACAGAGGTTGAATATCTCGATATGGTAATCAGCAAAGGACAAGTCAAGATGGACCCAGCAAAGCTGTCTGCCATTGCTCAATGGCAGCCCCCATGATCAGTAAAAGCAGTAAGGTCATTCATCAGATTCTGCAACTTCTACAGGAAGTTCATCCCCAACTTCTTGCATGTCTCAGCCCCATTACACCTACTAACCAAAGCCTCCCAACCCTGGACATGGGGAACGGAACAGGAGAATGCCTTCCAATCTCTCAAGGAGATTTTCATGAAGGCACCAGTGTTGGCACTCCCAGATGTCAAATGACATTTTGTCCTAATGACTGATGCCTTGCTCACTGCAATAGGGGTGGTATTAATGTAGGCAGACAGCAATGGTGATCTCCACCCCATCACCTACTCCTCAGCCATGCTCTCTTCTGCTCAGCAGAATTATGACATATACAACCAAGAGCTATTGGCTGTGATCAAAGCCTTAGAGGAGTGGCAACAGTACCTGAAGGGTACTCAACATCCAGTCACCATCCTTACTGACCACAAGAATTTAACTTTTATGCACACACCACAGAATCTCTCTAGACAACAGGCCTGATGGAGTCTGTACCTCCAAGAATATGACATCATCTGGCAAGCCACCCCTGGAGCACAAATGGCTCCTGCCAATGCCCTCTCTCACAAGGACAAGGTTGACACCTCTGCTGACAACACCTTCACCACTATTATCCCAGTTGATGCATCTCCAAGTGAGTACCTCCCGGAACACATGGTCATCTGCACCCTTGACCTCACTCTGGCAAACAAGATCTTATGGTCATCAACTGCTGACCTGCTAGTCCTTCGGGTGATCAATGCCCTTAAGGATGAACTACTGCTCCTACCCCATTCCTCACTCCATGATTGGAGATATGATGGGGGGAACCTATTTTTCAAGAATCGCCTCTACATCCCCAAGACTGTATGCCATGAACTGGTCTCTCAACTACATGAATCTGCTGTCAGGGGCCATGAGGGAGTCTTCCACACTCAACAACACCTTGCCCATGACTACTGGTGACCCAGACTGCCCACCTTCATCCGATGTTTCATTCTAGGTTGTGCAACCTGTCAAGCAAATAAGGTTAATACCCACCCTACAGTCCCACTGCTCTCCCCTCTCTCTTCCACTGCCACCTGCCCCTTTTAACAGATCTCCATTGATCTTATCTTGGGACTGCCCCTGATCAGAGCCTTTGATGCTGTGATGGTCATGGTTGACCATGGCCTTATGAAGGGGGTAATTTTCACCCCATGTTCTAAATCAATTGATGTGGAAGGTGTTGCTAAGCTATTTTTCACCAAGATCTTCCCCCAATTTGGACTTCACAACACAGTCATCTCTAACCAAGGCCCCCAGTTCACCTCCACCTTCACCCTGGAACTGGCACAACTGCTCAAATATGACATCAAGTTATCCTCTGCCTACCATCTGCAGACAGACAGCAAAACAGAGCGAGTCAACCAAGAACTGGAAACCTACTTAAGGATCTTCTGTCAGGGAAGACCACAGGACTGGGTAGATCTTCTCCCCACTGCTGAGTTCTCCTACAATTCTGCTGTTCACTCTGCAACTAAAGAAACCCCATTCTTCTTAATGATGGGATATCATCCACAGTCCTACCCAGCCATGGGAAAGACCTTCCTCCCTGCCCTAGAAACCCGCATGATGCTCATCACCAAGGGATGTGATGAAGCACTCACTGCCCATCAGAAAGCTGCACAATATATGAGAGATTGGATCACCTCAAAATTCCACCCCTGGAAAACTGGAGATAAGGTGTGGTTAGAAGCAACAAACCTCCACTTTAACCACCCCTCTAGGAAACTCACTCCTAAATGGGAAGGTCCCTTCAAGATTTCCAGAGTACTTTCCCCAGTCACCTACCAGCTCAAACTACCACTGACATGGAAAATACATGACGTCTTCCATGCATCCCTACTCTCCCCTTACCGAACTACTAAAGAACATGGAGAAAACTATCTTCGACCTCTGCCAGACCTCCTTAACAACAAGGAACCATATGAGGTTGAGGCAATACTTGCTCACCAAGGAGAAGGATCATGAAGGCAATACCTCATCAAGTGGGTTGGTTACCTGTCATCAGAAAACACATGGGAACCCAAATCTAATCTTGATGCCACACAGGAATTGTTGGCAGAGTATAAGTCCACTTGCCTGGATACTAATTGATCCATGGCCAGCCAATGGTTCATTGCCATTCTTGTCATCCTTTATATTCTCACCGTCCTTGTCTCCATCCTTCCAACCACCATCCTTTTCTCCAAAGCTGTCAAAAACCTCCTCCGTCACCATGTCTCCTAAGAAAACAATATGTCAAATAATACTACTACTGCTGCTAGTACTCATTGGATATTTGCTCATTTTCTTCCTCTGTTTCAAAAAACATCTACTCTACTCTACTATCTTGTCTTGTCCTCCTCTTCTTCACATTATAGGATGTACCCCCCATATTAGAGCCATCAAAGGGCTTGAGGCCCTGATCACTCTCACCACCTCGCTCAACTCCACCACAACATATCTCCATCAGTTCCCTAATCGTCACAATATCTCTACACCCCACCTCAACAGAGCTAGGACCAGAGTGGAACAGATATGTATTCACCTCCTCAATGCTCTTCTTGCCATAGGCTTTGACGAAGCCATTGTCTCCCTTGACCCAGAAGATATCTTGCCTCTCTTTCAGGCCATTTATACCTCCCTCACTGATGAGGAGCTGAATGAGTATGAGGAATGAGACTTGATCCTCCACACCCCAGTGCAAGAACATTTAGTGTTCCCACCACCATCCACTCCCACTCCATCTCCCCCTGGTCTACCCATCCACATGCCTGTCCCTCGAGTGTCATTCATTCCACCAGCCCATCGCCAACTATCCATTGAGAACTGCATTCTCCCATCCCCTCCTCATCCAGATATACTCCCAGAAAACCTCGCACTTACCCATTGCTTTCACTGCCAGGAACTCAGCCACATTCACAAGCACTGCCCCCACTACTGTTGCCCCAAATGCAAACTTTGGGTGCCAGGGCATAATAGTAATCAGTGCCTCTCTCTTCAATGCGATACATGCCACCATTGGGGTCATGCTGCCATCTACTGCCCCACCATCTGCTGTGCGACTTGTGGGGAGATGGGACACCACAGAAGCCTATGTGACGCATCCTTGAGACTAATACTAGTGACTATAAGATCAATGAGGGAGACCCAGAGGGACCCGGCAGAGACTGATGGACCTAGTCTGGTTGTCAAAGCAGGGCTTTGATCTTATGAAGAAGGTAATGTTACAGTTTTTTTTCTCTCAGGTCACCTTCTTCTTATTTTCTTCCTTCAACTTTGAGAGGGACTGATCACACAGGAAGTACATATTCCATACCTAGTCATCCTCTATTTGGATGACATCCACCTGATCCCATTACTATAGCTTCACCTTCGCAGTTCCTATCTCTTGATCATCTTTTGGACCCTGCCTCCTATATCACCATCTCTCTGTTGGGTGATGTGTTATCCCTACTACCATCTTGATGTTTGATTACTATCATTTGTCATCCACTTATTCACCTAGTAGTCAGGCACTACTTAAGGCTTCAGTTCATGTAACTAGAACCTTAGCCAGTTCTTATCCAATCTTTTGGTTTATCAACTTTGCACTCACTCTAAGCTTGCTACAGAGGTAGCTCACCAGTCGCTCCTCATTCCTTGCAGAAGGAGCTAGCCTTACTCAGAGGAGTATCGCACTGTTGTCCAGGAAGGACATCTTTTGTTGGCCAACCCAGGAGGAGTTGCCCCACCAACTGGTAGTACTCAGAGGAGTACCTAGTACGTCGTCACTTCTATCCACTCAAGGATGCTGAGCCTCTTCATGAGTGCCTCCCTTGGGCCAGTGGATAGGAAGTAGACTAGTGAGCATAACTCAATATGCCAAGACCATTACAGTGCATGGGTGAAAGGGTAGAGTAGTAGGGTAGATTCCTTTGCCCCTAGGATCCAGGGTTGTCATGAACAATGGTGAGGTAATGAGATAGAGTGGTAGGGAAAGTGAGGATAGTCAAGTCCTAATGTTGGCAACCTACACCACTTAAGGCTTTGGCTACCACTCACTAGAGCTTGCTAAGAGACAAGAGGATGACATGGGAATATCAACCAGGACTTGACTGAAGTCCAGTCATTGATAACATTCAGTTCTTATACTACTTACATGGTTTAGGGCAGGTGTGGGACTACTGACTAATGTACTATGTCATCAGTGATATCATGGCCTAGACCAACAGTAATTAAAGAAGCAAGTTATAAATAAAAGTCTAGAATGAGTGGTAATGAAAGAAATGAGTGTGATTAAAGTGAAAGAGATTGACCTAGACTTGGTCATGTGAAGTATCCCATGATCACATGCAACTGATCATGTGACTTGATATGATAAGATAAGATAAGAAATCATAACAGAAGCTCTTATGAGTGTACCTCTGTTATATAACCTTAGCATGAATATTGATTTAGTCACCTCTCCTGATCCTCATTGTGATCTCCTTCTCCTTCTGTTGGAACTCCACCCCTCCAAAATACAAGAACATGGACCTGTTCAAAGGCATGACACATAAGTCCTATGCTGACATCCTTTCTATGCACCTCCACTCCAACACCTCCACTCCAGACTTCAGTCCAACTCTGAGACAAACTTCATTTACAGTGACTGAAAAAACCATTACAATATTTGACTTCAATCCAGTGCATGAAGTGCACTGCAATCATATATGGGAATTTTGCTTAGCTTTGGTGTGACAAATTAATCTACATACTCTTGGTTACATAATCGCCCCTAGGTTATATGATTCCATTCAGACCCTGCCAAGATATAGCCATTACAAAACAGTCACCTCATTGCAACAGTTTATTCACTTTTGATATTGAAGTGTTATTAGTACTTGGTATGGCCTTCTTTTGCTTTAAGCACTGCCTCAATCCTTCTGGGCATGCTTTCAACTAACTTCTGACACTCCTCCACTGGTATTCTATCCCATTCCACTTGAATCCTCTCCTATGATTCCACTACTCCATTAGGGGGGTTTTCATACTCTCCAAGCCTTCTCTTAATGTATTTCCATAGATGTTCAATGGGATTAAGGTCAGGAGACTGGGCAGGCCATACCATAGTCTTGAATTCCTATTCATCTAGCTATTCCTTGACCTTTTTGCATGTGTGCTTGGGGTCATTGTCTTGCTGAAAGACAATGTCAGGAGGATTGAGATCATAATACTGCAAGGTGTTCTGCAGTTCATCCTTCAAAATTTGAAGGTAGAGATCTCCATCCATCCTACCATCAATCTTAGCAGCATAGCCAACTCCATGCCAAGTCATACAG
>JBBPKI010000642.1:0-19842 GCA_038089155.1 Nevesoporus exiguus
GTCAAATAGGTAGAAATAGTAAAACCGGCCCAAAACAATGTAAACCGGTCGCAAACAAACATACCCGGACATCAGAATACCAGGAAACAACACCGGGAAGTGATCCCGGCTGGTATAAACCAACTCCGGCCGGTTTCTGTGCAACCCGGTCATGTAGGGGATCGATCCTGACCGGAAATGCACCGGGAAGTCACCCGGTCTACCGGGATAGCGTCGGGACGACCGGGATAACATCGGATGAAGTGTGATGTCATCAGATGCCCTATAAATCAGGAATACAGACGTAGGGAACCAAGGTTCTCTACACTGTTTGTTTTTTTCTTTGCTGTTCTCCAGACCTGGGACTTGCATCACCCTTGTCTGTGTTCCATTCTGGAGCACCCCCAGATGCATCCTCTCTTTTGTTTTATTCATTTATGACTTCATGATTCCCCCTCTGGGTCCACTTTCAACCATTCTGTTTCTCCTCGTCCTCTCTTCTGTTGCAGTCCATTCCAGACCATCTGAACTTCCCTCTGGGTCCACTCCAGACCACTCTGTTTTCACTCTGATTTTGTCTTCTTGTGTCCATTCTCCTTTTTGTTTTTGACCCCTCTGTTGCTGTCCACTTCGGTATTATCTGGTTCATTCTGGGCCACTCCATTTTCCTCTTCTGCTTTTTTCTTTCCCTCTGTTGGCCCTTCAGGCCTTCATCTTTGTCAACTCCAATAGCTCCGATGAACTCCGGTCCACTCCAGACTATTTATCTCCCTCTTCTCCTCCTTCGGGTAATCCACCTCTGTGGCCTTCATGCCAAACCTCTTTGGGTTCTCTGACATTTGTTTAGTATAGGACACTGCACGCTCACCCACTAGAATGATCTGTTGATCATTGGGTTTAAGAAGCTGCAACTTCATCTAACATACTCTTACAGATAGAATGCCAAACCCCTGCACTCCAGGACTCTGTCTGGAAATTTAATCCTTGGAGTTGCACCTTTTGGATTCACCCAAGGCCTTTGGCCTTTCTGCGGTCATTGTCTGCAGACCTCCGACTGGCTTCATCCAGATTTCTCCCCGCATTAAGGACTGACCAACAATTTCTCCCACTTAGCTCTCTGCCATCCCTGGCATTTTTTGAGTTCATCACTGTCGTCTCTGTTGTTTTTCAGTTAGGTCTCCAACCTTTGTGGTCTTGTCCTGCAGACCTCTGACCAGCTTCATTCCAGACACCTCTCCCCACACTTAGGACTGACCAAGACTGTCTTTTGGCCTCCACCAACTCTGGCATCATTTCTTCTTCAGGACTATTCTGTCCCATCTGTTCATTTCTGCCTCTGATCTCATGTTATTCTCTCTGTTTCTGTTATTCCTTCCATTTCTGTTTCTTTTCTCTCTGTTACTCTGATTACCTCTGCTTACTCCGATTACTCTGGAGTTACCTCCGATAACCTCCGCTTTTACTTCACTTCAACTCCAATAATTTTCATTCTTTGCCACCTCCTTCGTCTTTTCACCCTTCCAATATTTTTTTTCTGTTTCAATTTTTCATTTCCACTTGTACTCTGTGGTCAGTGTTCTCAGGTTTCTCTTGGGCCTTGAGGGCTTGGCCTTAAAGGGGAGGCACCACCCATCACCGCCTTACCCTACCACCTCCATCTATCAACTCCAGTGCACCTATCACATATCCCATGACCTCTGTCCAAACCTCCGAAATCTCCAGCACTCTGAAGTTACTACTCTGGACCCCTCTCCTCAACTCCATCTTCACCTCCGGTACCCTCAAGGTACACCTCCATCCAACCTCACTTCACTACCCTTCCTCTGGCTCCTTGATGGAGTTCTCTATCTGTACCCCACAGACTCTCTTCTAGGCCTACAGGCTTTCTCTCTGCCTTCGAGATCATCCAGTACCCTTCTGGTACACCTCCGATTGCCTCTGGCATCCTCCAGTGCTGTATTCATTCAGCCCCTCCACTTCTCCATTTCTCTGTTTCTATTGCTCTCCTCTTCAGTTTTGGACTAATTGCGTCTTCATCACTTTTCAGTCCTTTTCAGTTCTCTCTTTGAATGCCCCAGTACCTAGTGTACCCTTTGGTGTTTACCTCTGATACCTCCAGTCTAACTCCAGAATACTCCATTCTATATTACTATTCCATTGCTTTTGACTTATTTTAGGTCCCTTGGATCTTGCTTTGTTTCTCTCTGGACTTTTGCCAACTCTGGTGTTTTCTTTCGCCCTCCATGTAGTTGAGCATTATTCTCTTGTCTTCCTTCTGCTTCATCCACCTCCAGTACCCTGTGTACAACTCTGGATTAACTCCGCTTAACTCTGCTTTTTTGGTGTTCCATCTTCATTTCTGCATTTGTTCCAGTCTCCCTCCGTCTGCCCTTGTTCTTATTACCTCTGTTCACTCTGTTCACACCCTCTGCTTCTATTCCCTTTGGTGCATTTCTGTGCCACTTCGTTTCCCTCTGGCACATTGATGTGCCCCTTCACTTTCTTCTATTTTCCTCTGTTTACTCCGGCTTAACTCCAGAGTAACTCTGGATTTTCTCTGGTTTACTTTGTTTTATTTCTACCCTCTGTTTCTGTTTCTGTCATTCTGGACTCGTTCCTTTCTCTTCCATCCACTTTGGCTCACTCCAGTTTTTTAACCTTTCAGGTACATTATCTTCCTTTATCTTCTCCATTTCCAGGACCATTCAGTACCTGGCAAACACCTCCACTTCTCCAGCCCGTTTTGGGCATCTTTGACCCCTTTCTAGGGCCCTCTGACTTCTTTCATTTCTAATTCTGTTTCTGTCTCTGTACCTACATTTCTGTTCTTTTCCTTTCTCTTCTGCTACCTCAACTCCGAACTCTGGTATGAACTCCATACACCTCCAGTCCTTTCCTTGGACCTTCATTCTCCATCCTTCATGGTGCCATCTGGTGTCCTCCACTCTCCAGCCCTCTCTGAGCACCTCCGACCCCCTTCCGAGGCTTTCTGTCTTTTTTCTCTCTATTCCTTTCTTTGTCTCTGTCTATGTTTCAGTTTCCATTTTTCAGTCTCTCTGTTTTTCCTTTCCCTCCAATCCTTTCCTCTCTGTTTTCTTCTCCAGTGTCCAGCCACCCCTGCATGTCCTCTGCTGCCACTCCACATGCTCTGCCATCTCTGGCATCCATTCCACCCTGCTTTTGCATGCTCTGTGCTCTCTGAATCCACTTTGCGCACCATTCCCATCCATTCCCATCAGGTGTTGTGCCAAAGGCACACCTTGAACTCTCTCGCACTGAGGCTTGGAGTCTCTTTTTGGAGCTAGCTTATCATCAGTGGTAGGACTCTGAACTATTTGGTTGGTCTAGACATCTCTATCATACTCTGCATGGCATCATTCTCAGACTCAGCCCAGGAAGCACCTCTGTCATCCCCTCCATTGGTACACCCTCTCCAAAGAAGCTTGACTGCTTCCTCGGATTGGCTCCGCACTGAATCCCCACTTACTATAGGCCTTGAGGGCTTGGCCTTAAAGGGGAGGCACTGTCATATCCATGACATCCCATCCATCTCCACCTCCTCCGGCCCCATCTCCGACCAACCCCAGTCACCTCCGTCACCTTCAGTCCACCTCTGCTTCCTCCACACTTGGAGCTCTGCTCCTCCACTCCAGATCAAGGCTGTGCTTACACAGAGACTCAGCTATTCTCAGACCTGGATATATTTTGTACATTCCGTTTGTACATCTCTTTGCTTCCTCCATCTCTTCTTAGGTCCCTTATGGACCCTTGATATTATCTCAACTATTCCCTGACATCCTTGATATCCCTATTCATCTTTTAGTATAAAACCTCTATACCTCTGTTGTGTATCCCTTAGCACAAATATCAACTTAATTCCCACCCTCCTAATTCTCATTGCAATCCCCTCCTCCTCCTGTCAGAACTCCGCTCCTCCAAAATATGAGGACATGGACCTGTTCAATGGCACAACACATAAGTCCTATGCCAACATCCTTTCCATGCAACTCTGCTCCAACACCTCCACTCCAGACTTCAGTCCAACTCCAAGATGAACTTCGTCAACCACCCCTCAACACCTCTAGACCTCCGATCGGACTTGAGTCCAGAGAGTCCAGGACAATTTAACATTTGGTCCATTCTAGACCACTCCGCCTTCATACCCTGTTCTTCATTTGTCTTTCTGTTCCTTTCCTTATTAGTTCATCATTGACAAATCCCTGTTATCTCTGATGACCTCCAGTTCACTCCAGACTCTTAAATCATCCTGGACTCTCTGGACTCAAGTCCAATCAGAGGTCCAGAGGCATTGAGGGGTGGTCAACCAAGTTTGTCTTAGAGTTGGACCAAAGTCTGGAGCGGAGGTGTCGGAGTGGAGTTGCATAGAAAGGATGTCAGCACAAGACTTATGTGTCGCTGTTACATAAGTCCGGTCTCTCCAGTGTAGAGAACTGTAGTTCCCTATGTCTGTATTTCTGATTTATAGGGCATCCGATGACATCACATCTCATCCGATGTTATCCCGGTCGTCCCGACGCTATCCCGGTAGACCGGATGACTTCCCGGTGCGTTTCCGGTCGGGATCGATCCCCTACATGACCGGGTTGCGCAGAAACCGGCCGGAGTTGGTTTATACCGGCCGGGATCACTTCCCGGTGTTGTTTCCCGGTATTCTGATGTCCGGGTATGTTTGTTTGCAACCGGTTTACATTGTTTTGGGCCAGTTTTACTATTTCTACCTATTTGACATTGTTTTATGTTAGTTGAGCACTACTTAGACATGTCATTAGTTACCTAATACAGTTTTCCGCTCTCCTTCGTGTTAGAACACCCGGTTTAAGCCTGTAAGCCCGGTCCAAGCCCTCCCTCACTGTCTGCATTGCGTGCAGAAGTCCGGGAACGCATCTGGAAGTCCAGAGTCCGATTCCTTCTGGAGAAGGCACCCATAGGAGTTGTCCACACCGGTGGTACGCTCTTTATCGTCCATTCTTATTCTATTTCTGGCCATTTGGGATTGTCTTGAGACTCCCTGGGACGAACATATCGCCCCACACCCTTCTCTTGCCTCACACACAGGCACATTTAGAACTTTACAACGTACAGTTTCCTACCAGATGTATTTGGTATCGTTCCATGAAGCAAAGTGTAGATGTATAGGAAGCATTTCTCCAGCTTGTAGAGAGGTAGACATGGCTATTAGCTGAAGCCCTTGTATCCAGGCAACTCCTAGCCTCTTTCCAACATGGATGATTATCATCCGTGCACACAATCGAAACCACTTGCAATGCCCAGACCAGAATGCTTCCCATCTTCGAGTCTGATAGCATTCTCGAAAGTGCTGATTTCAAGGTGTGACTACTACAACTCAAATATGAGGAGGACAAAGTCCATCTCATGTAGTTTTTGTCAGACACATTGATCTCACCCCAGTTTGCAATGACAGCACTTCATATGTATACTTGAGCAAGCACACAGGGGTACATATGATGATACACCTCTTTCCTTATGGTCATAATTGACACACTATGCCTTGTTCACTGGTGTGGGATCCATCCTGACCATCTACAGCTGCTTTTACAGGTTTATTTGGGCATGGAAATTAGGGCAGACCCCAGCCAACCAGACCTCATACAAGTGGTACTGTGACTTTGTACACTTTGGTGCAGAACATGAGCAACCCCATCCTACCCCTATGAGTGGAGATCTTGCTGGAAGTACATACCAGGGCCTATTGTATATTATTGCTTTTTATGTTTTCATCTTATAATCATATGCATTCATCATTACAGAAGTCATAATAGTTCAGAAATATTCATAAGAAGGAGTGAAGAGACTGCATAGAAAAGAATGGAGTGTAGCTAAAAGTACATGTCAAGTATGTAGCATAACAGTAAGGAAATGGAAGTTATTTCCAGCAAGATATCCAGGACTTTCCAAACAAACAAAGATCAATATCAAGCTGGTAAGAGTGATAAGGGGATATGACCAAAGAATGAGCTGGAAGATAAAAGGCAGACCTGAGCCAAGGGGCAACCCAGCCAAAATAGAAACCATCAGAAGACCTGATCCAGCCATTTTCCATGCATAGTGAAATGTTTAAGGGAAAAAGAGAATCTATCTTCCATATTTTAATGGAACAATCTTCAGATCCAGTGACAATATACATGCCATCAGGTGAGTAGGCAATGGAGTGGATAGCATATGTATGCCCCTGGAAGGGGCCTGCCATACATTCTCCAGTGGTGGCATTCCAAATCCTGATGGTCTTGTCCCATGAGCCAGAGACAATGTGCCTGCCATCAGATGACCAGGCAACAGAGTTGACAGCATATATATGTCCCTGGAATGGACCTGCCACACATTCTCCAGTGGTGGCATTCCAAACCCTAATGGTCTTGTCCTTTGAACCAGAGGCAATGTGCCTACCATCAGGTGACCAGGCAACAGAGTTGACAATATATGTATGCCCTTGGAATGGACCTGCCACACATTCTCCAGTGGTGGCATTCCAAACCCTAATGGTGCTGTCCCATGAGCCAGAGACAATGTGCCTGCCATCAGGTGAGTAGGCAATAGACTGGACAGCAGCTGTATGCCCCTCCAAAACATGAACCTCTGCTGGCCAATTGATTGTACTTCCTGAGGTGATAGAGGCATGCTTTTGCAGGTGGTTGGCCCATAGTTTACAAAGTGGTGAACTGGATGGGGTCTGAGGCATGGCTGATAGATATAGATGGGAAGTAGATTCTCTAAAAACAGGGGAAAACACCTGGAGAAACTGAAATGCCTCTGATGCTAGCATTCCAATCTCTTGGCCCTGTTGATCATTTGTTTATTCTCATTCCCTATTACAATGGCTGACCTTACCTTAGCCCATTCTTCCAAGATGGTGCATGTCTCTTGGGCAAATAAAAGAGAGGAGAGAGGAGAGGAGAGTGAAAGGAGGCTCATGACCTCAAGCCAGTAGGGGAAGAAGTTTTTGAAGAATATAGTCACCTCATTCAACAGTGCTGGAGTACATTCTATATGTTGTAGATGGGTCATCCAATGTCGGCATGAGTATGACAGGTGGGGGGGAATAGCCTTGTTCATGCGCTCTAGAAGGCCAGGGACGGAAGTGTTGCGCTGTCGAGAGTCCTCAAGGCCACAGATGTTGAACTGTAGCATGTTTCGCATGCAAGAAAGCAGCGTCTGTCCTAGGTACAGGGAGTGCTCGAGTTTAATGCAGACATGGAAGGTCGAACTGCGAGCCTCATCAAGTAAAAAGTCACGAAACGACACATGAAGTGGACAGATTGGCTTCTCTTCATTGAACACTCCATCCAGCAATGATCCCAGGGGTCTGATGACTGCTCGAATCTTCAGGTCTTCGTCAAAGAGCACGGAAAGGGAAGCAAGACACAATGGCTCGTGGAGCGAGAGCACAATAGCCATCACCTCACGAAACCGCTTTCGTGCATCTTCCAAGACAAAAAGGTCACCCAATATTGTCTTGTACAACTCGTCAAGCGGCTCGATGCCATCAGTGTTGCCGATTCGTACAAGTTTTCGAAGGCGCTCGCATGGATCCAAGCCAGCAGTGCCTTGCCCCTCGATGAAGTCGCATGCAGTGGAAGCCCACTGGAAGAGATGCTGGGAGTGGTCGACAAGTAGTCGACACCACTCCTGGCCCGGCCAAGAACACTCGAGTTCGGTATACTGACAAAGGTTGTGATAAATGAACTTCTCGATGTCCTTATTGACCACCTCTTCGGGAATATCACTCATATGTTTATGGGCGATATGCAGGATGGGGGAGAGTGCGGCGAGGATGTCACTTTCCGGGCGGGCGGTAATCAGGAAACGGAGGTTGGTTGGAAGTTCGTCGATTTGCTGCGAGATGGCTTGTAGAAGCCGTTTACGACTAGCACCATCACCACTTTCGTCAAGGGCATCGATGACGATGACGAGTGGTCCGACACTGCGGAGGTATCGGCTGGGTTCAATGATAAGCTTCTCCAGCTGTTCAAATGGCGATGTAGACGCTCGGAGTGCTCGATTGTCCTTCACGACCTGTAAGAGGGCAGACTTGTACTGGCGGTCATGGTCGCACAGGTCACGTGCAATGGTACTGAACAAGTTTTTCGGATTGCGACTCGCGACGTCATTACTCGCAAAGCAATATGATGAGCCCAATCGCTTCTGACCATCATACAGCCGAGAAATCGAGTGAGCTACAGCAGACTTGCCCGATCCAGCGACACCGGTGAGAAGGCATACTCGCGGAGCATCATCATCGAGATTATTGAGGATGTCACAAATCTCGCCCAGGAGGGATTTACGAGTCCCCGGTAAGCATCCCTTCTCCTGCGCATACCTAGCCCCTAGCGCATATGACATTTCGCTCAGGTCGATGGCTTCCGCTGCATTCCACATTCGTCATTACCTGACCACAGTATCGAGAGACTCGACGCACCAATGGTCTCTACCACATTCATCGTACGAATCACGGTGATGCCTGTGTGTACGGAAACACCGTCCAAAAATGCAGTTTTCAGTTCTTGCAACTTGTTCTCATAACCTGTGATCTTTGCATCGATGTCGGATACTGCGAATTTTGCCGTCCGAGTTACTAGATACGTGGATCAGTGGTGGTCGCTGAGTAGATGGTGACGACCGACAAAAGTTGGGCTTCGTGTATTCGGTGATAAAATATCCACACTCGGTGACCTGCTGGAGCAGTAGTGTGATAGTCTTCTCGAGCCTCTCGATTCTCTTCAACTGTTCGGCATCATCAACGAACGAGAAGACATCGCTCATTGTCCCAACCAGGCGAGTGATCCGGTCGTCGCGATTTTTCTGGGCCACAACTGCCTGCACGAAATATCCACAGTGATGAACAATAGTAAGTGTACTGGACGGCCGACAGACCTTGATCGCAGGAGATACAACGGACCAGGCTAACGACACATAAGGGTGAACCTATGACGCGTTCAAACCATGAAAGGTAACCACAGTAAGTGGCAGGTACCTGAGCAATATCAGTCACAATCTCGTTGAAAACCTTCAACCTCCGCAACAGAGCATCACAAATGGGCCGGAATCTCTGTACTGTAGCCACTACACCAGGGCCAGCATCCATCACCGAATCAAGAGAACTGGCGACGGTGTGAGTGCCAAGCTTGCTGATCGCTGCTTTCGCGCTATCGACAGCATCTCTAGCTTGACGTCCGCCTGTATTGTCCCTACTCAGCTTGGCAACTAACGTGAACTTGATCGCGATTCCCAAAAGATCGGATCCGTCAGGGGTATCGAGAGTCGCTTCAAGTACTTTGATCACCGAGATCGCGTCAGCAGGACACATCGAATGTGAGGCTTCCTTACCACCACCCTTCATTTTGCTCAAAATCCCGCCGATAGTGTCAGAGAGACTTCCGACTAGTTCGACCTTCCTGACGCGGTGTTTCTGGTAAACATGTGCGACGAGAGTGGAATGGTCATCCCCGTCACTGACAACAATCAGCTCTCCATCATAAAAAAAGAGGTGGTGTCCACCCACAAACACAAAGATGTTTCCCAAGATGTGAGATTCTTTGACTCCTTTGCGTTACCCGTCGACCGTGAGGTACCACCCACAGAAAATTTGATGTAGAATTGTCTTGCAAGCTGGAGTTTTGGCCGCTCCTGAGTGCAAAGTTCAATGCCTGAAAAATAGTTAATTTGCATGCAACTGGACGCCTCGCTGTATAACTTTACTTGTGATTATGATGGATTTCGCCCTAGATCCTCGTTGAGCACGAAAGGGAGCAAAACGATGTGATACATACATGGTACTCGGAGCTTGGCTAGATGTACTCATGGCGTTATAGGTGAAGTTTGGTGGATATACGAGGGCGGGAGGAGGGAAGCAGCAGGGCACGGGAACAAGTCAACAATGCGGTTGCAGTGCGGTATCGCCAGCACTGGAAATTTCCACGTTCGGCGGATCGATCAGAGTCTGGGCCGAACTTGTTCACTCTCCTCTATGTTAGCTACATGATATGCAAAGGAGCGCACTGGTATGCATTGATATACTCCCTTTACTCGTCTCGTCTCGATGCCGTTTGGTTCATCCTCGAGACCAATGTTGGTGAGCGTAACTGTAACTCGGGTTGTTTTTTGGGAGCGGGCTAAATTTTCCCGTAAGGCTGCCCGGCCTCGTAGCCTCGTAGCAGCTTGTTTACTGTTTCCTCGGAACGTGGCTCTGAGGAATTGGCCGAGGCTACCGACATCATTTTTCTCTGTGCATGCTTGTCGCACATTAGGGTTCGTCACATCGGTCTACGATCCGCAAAATCGGCAGGCACATCCAGAGCTGGGTGCATACCCTCAGATCAATACAAGGCAGCATGGCTTTGTTCTTCCGGGCGGCACAATTTCCGTGCTAGATGTGATTCCCGTGACCCAAGCACACACATTGCTCTGAGCGCGATATCACATGTCTTCGAGCTCTCCCCGGAGCGGAAGGGGGAGTCCGAAACGTCTTGGCAGCTGGACGCACCCCTCCTAACCCCTCACACAGCTATCTCGGACGTATATGTATAAGCACGGTGGGAGTGAATTCCAGCCTAGTATCTCCCTCAAAAACGTTACGCACCGTTGCTTCATCTCTGGCATGCTACGTCGCGCTGATCCACGCATGGTCGACATCCATTGTACCACACACCGACTGCACGGACGATACACCAGCCCTCTTGGCTGCAATGATCAAATACGCGTCCGACGCATCCATCGTATTCCAAGCCAACACGACGTACAATATTTAGTCTCCCATCACCTTCAAGTTGACGAACGTCGAGGTGGCTATCAAAGGGAACCCGTCATACCAGACGATCATTCAGACAGTGCAGGACCACGTCGCAGCTGCCGTGAGCCTTCCTTGCTTTTCCGTTTTGTGTGTTCTCATCTCTTGGTTTTCACTCGGGTACTGGGTGTTGAAAGAATTACTCGGGCGCTTGGTGTGTACTGGCGTGTCTGGTATTTTCGCATATTGCCCGTTCTGACAGACGGTCAGGATCGCGTCCACGGGCGGTAGTAATGTCACGTTACGCGGTACCACCGACCCTGACTGGGGTTGGGTTGACCGTCATGGCCAACAAGCAGGTTTCCATCTATGCGTGCGCCTGCGAGTAAGAACAAGCTAACGTGATGATGATGCAGTGGTGGGACATCATGCAACGGGACAGTCGGCCGTACGGCTGGCTCTTCAGGAGCATTGACACCGGCGTAATCCGGAACATCAAGATCTACAAGGTCTGCGTGGTTCGTGTCGTAAACGTGTTGTGTGTTGACGGCCCGTTGTAGCCAATTGCGTGGGACTTCCGGACAACGCGATCCAATAAATTCCATATCTATAACAACAGTATCTTGGCTAGGTCCGATAATGCCGTGAGCATTCGGACACTTTGCAACGACGTTCAGAGCTGAAAGCCGCCCTTGGGCGTTCCCCTTCAACACGCATGTCTGCGCAGAAATAAACGATACTGCATGAGCCTCTTCGATACATGCAGAGATGAGTTTTCAGCTGGTGGAAACTAACCTGGTACTCGAATATAATTTTGTCGTGAACGGCGACAACTGCCTGACGGTGGCTAATGGTGCGAAGAACATCACCTGGCGGTCTGTCCATCCTATCTTTTCGCCTTCTGTACGTGATGCATTAACGTTCGCCCCTATGAATAGCAATAGCTACTACGAAGGCTCGCATGGGCTTTCTGTCGGCTCCCTCGGCAAAAACGGAGAAGTATCTTCGGTGGAGAATGTGTTGTGAGGCCACAATGCTTGCCTATTACTCGTCCTTTCCAATAACATCGCATTTCTTATCAGATACTCTCAGATTTGAGAACACGATCATGGTAAATGCTTGTTAACGCTATGCCACGATATGTCCGGACGCTCAACTTGGACGCTCTCCGTAGAACCGTACGGCTCGTGCATCACTCACCTGTGCTGGTACGCCGTCCCTGGCGCCACCGGCAAGGAAATGGTCATTTTGGACTTGTATCCCGGAATAGATGAGCGCCGAGCGTTACGCTAACGTGTTTCTTTCGTGACCTGGCTGCTGTGTCTATTTGCTTTGATCCCTGCCACCCTCTTGTGTTTCTGAAGAGATACCTCCCCTAGCGACCAACACCGTGGCCGAGAACCTGTTTGCGCGGACCTTGACAGGTGCACCGGTCATTGCCACGTGCAATGCCTCCATGGTATGGTTTACGGCCTTCTACCACAATTTCGTCTAGGTCGATCATGAAACTTCGCCTAGATTACAAACAACGTGGGCTTTATGTGCCAGGGCGGTCTTTACATCCCAACACCACATGGCCGAGTATGATATCACGCCGGGTATTGTCTGCAACGCAAATGTATATATCGATACATAAAGCGAATGCAAACAGCTTTCCTCTATATTTTCTCTCTGCATATCAAACGATCATAATTAAAAAACGCGAAGCCGAACAAGGATGAGACCAGGCCTCATCTACACCTAGCCGCAGAACCCCCTGAATTCTAAATTCTATTAGCTGGAATCTTTGTCGATAAATAGGGGTGTGGAGCCGAATAAAGCTAGTCCGGATATAGAACGCCCCGGGATCTCGATTGCAAACCACCTGGATTATCGATAAATGCTGAGCAATAGGTGCTGACCGTTCAAGTTTTTGTTCACCCTTATCACGCCATCTATGCATTATCAACACATCCAACAACATGTGATAGGGCAAATGGACTAGGGGAGGGCTTCCGAGAGGCAAGCTAACTACCGTACATGCCAGTTCTAATGGCATCGCCGTAGGCACATCTTCAAGTTGCAGCCTTGCAGGGTCCGCTCCCATCGTTTTGATCGAACTTGGTTTAGTTCATCTTAGAACGTTATTCTGTCTAACTTAGAAGACGGGAAAAGAAAACATACTACACACGTTTACCGCATCCAAAGGCTGGACACCTAGACGCTGCCTGTGGACGTTTCCGACACCACTTCCGGTCCAGTCAGTACCTTACCAGATCGATCTATTGATCGCACTGTCAAGCACGATGGTGGCCTCTATCAATGGTCGTTATGTGAAGTACAGTTAGCGCTCAGTACTAGTCAGCACACTACTTTTACATACTGAGATGACTCGGAGTACATATAGGACGACACCGGGGAACTGTGGAACCTGAAGCTTTGCAGGCACAACGGGAGTAGGAAATAAATAATTCTTCAATCAACCCTCCTCCTGAACATCACTTTTGCCGAGGGATTTGGTATAATGGTAATACCAAAGCGCAGACTACGCGGGCGCGTCGGGCCGCCCTCTAACTTGATGTCGTATGTCGTGACAATGTGCGCGAGCATCGTTTTCATAACGTTCGCAGCAAAGAAACGTCCTGGACTATCGACAAATATTCGACTATCAGCATCGGGGGGGAATAAAAACCGGCACGCACCACGCATGTTTGCCATGTCCGAATGACTGGTATTCGATACCAGTCGAGACGTATTGGTACCTGCCAACACCCTCTCCGTCCTCCTCCCGATTGTCCGCAAACCGAAAGGGTTCGAATACATTCGCGTTCTCGTAGAACTTCTCGTCATAATGTAGGCATCTGACGGCGACGTAGATTATTATTCCTTTTGGCACGAAAGTTCCATCCGAGAACATGAAATCCTTCATGACCTTGCGCATGACGGGTGCTCATGAGTCAAATAATCAGGGTGGTCACCCAATTAACAGGCGCGGAGAACACTCACCGGCACTTATACCTTCGATCCGCTGACACTCCCTAAGGAAGCTATCGATTTTACACATCTTACCAAGCGCACCTTTCGACCACCCCTCCTTTCCGATGACCGCTTCAACCTCCTCACGGAGCGGTTGAATATATTGAGGGTTCGCTGCGAGGTAGAAAAGTACATGGGTAAAACTCTATAGCGGTGGGTATGTTGGATTAGGCTATAATTGCCATGGACAGATTCGCACGTACAGAGGAAGTCGTCTGCCACAGTGATAAGTTGGACTTTGAGTGCCAGATATGACGAAATAACAAGTATACTCACATGAATGGCAGGGAAAAAGACAGAAAGCACACGACTTGTCAAGGATCTTACGTTCAGCTGAGAACTCTCGACTTCTTCGATCAGCCACGATATAAGATCGTTCTGGTAGAGACAAAAGTGAGCATGTTCGTGTCTGGAATAAAAATCAACATATAGGTTGTTCATCCCACTTGTCTTTAGGCTCATTCAAATGTCCCAGTCGCTCTTCGATGATTGGTCCGAGATGCTTCCGAGCCCGCACATCGTCTCGAGCAACGACCGTGAACAAACGGGCAACCACACTGCCAGTCGTATGAAATTAGGCCTAGGGGAGGCGACGGAGATGGCTTACGGCCTCATGAACTTAGGAAACAGCCCGATCATAAGCCCAGCTTTGATGACGTTGACGGTATGTCGGATGTTGAGATCAATCCAATCAGGATTACGACCTGGGATGGTGAATCAGGCAACACGGGAGAGGGAGTAAACGGAATACGTACACAAAGGAAGGCCAACGAGAAATCTGCTAGTTGACCTACAGACCACCTGCTGGATGGCACCTATTGGTGAGACACTCTTCCACTCTAACAGTTCCCAGCTTAGAGATCGGCACATGTCAGATTTTCACCAAAACGGACCCCACCTTCGCTTGTGAGATCCAGAACCTCTTCAAATGCCGTAACAATCTCGTCTCTAGTCTCAGGATATGATGTTCCAATATTCCGAGTAAGCTGCGAGAGAATCACTGTGACAGTGTGGTGAGCCGTATCATGAACCTCGTCACCCAGAATGTAACGAGTGTTCAGGAGCTGCCAATGACATCCAATAAGAATTAATTTGAGACCCACGTGTCAATTACTCACATCGCTCACGGCTTCCACGACAGAAAGCTCATCGTCGGGTGCTTTTCGTAATTCTTCGAGGTGTTCTCGACTGCTCAAAATGACAATCCAGCCGTACAAGTCTGCAACCTTGAATGGAGCAAACTGGTGCTGCAACATCGTGTTGTAGGGAACGAACGGAGCGAGCGGGGAATATTAGACTTGCCTTCTCATATCCTTCTTGTATAATATCTATGCCACTGGTCAGGAACTTGAAACCAGCCAACCAGGAGCCAAATAGGCCATTGGATCCAACCGTAGGAAACGCGTCAAGCTAGCGGAACAACTAGAAACTGAGTGCTGCTGCGAGGGGTCTTATTCATGTACTCACGCTAGGATGTCGGGACAGCCTTGCAGTGACAGCAATGGCAGTAGCGATGGCTACAACGCCACATGTAATGGCTGAGAATGTCCCTGGTAGCTCTTGCAGCCTGAAGCTCATGGCAAGACGAAGACGAATGTTGAGTTCCGCAGTAGTTACGAGCAGCCGTAGTAATCCGGGTGCACTGAGGGAAGTGGAATCACACTTAATAAGTGCCTGTGACGCTGATGTGTCGATGATCAGTGACATGACATCAGTGATTCCTTGGCCCCATCTTTTCAGTGGCACACTCTTGTCATTGATTTTCACGGACGTTATTGTGTGTCACTGATATCTATGCACATATACCCAGGACAACTCTAATCCATAGAGTGTTATAAATGGACATTGTGACAATGGTAGAACCCAAAAAGCTGCTTACTAGCGACCACTACATTCTACAGCTAATGACCAGCTATAGTGTACTTGCATGACTTCGCCAGATGGCATTGCCTGATTCTTTGACGTGATTCTTTGACATGATTCTTTGACGTGAAACACGTAACTAATTTCACACTGGCGCTCGCTTACTTCTGTCACCATCTCCTTGTCACTGTACGTTGTCCTGGTTTCCCTTTTGCGCCCCGTTTTAAGTTCCATTCCCCACTGCGACTCCAATACTTTTGTATCACATATGTTTCAGTGAGTTTAAACGGATGTGATTAGGTGTGGGCCACAACTGGATGTAGCTGATCATGTAATTCTCCACACTCGCTCCTTACTGTACATGGACACTAGGCTACCTGCAGTGCCGCGAGTCCCAGCCCTTCGCCAGTCGACCTATTTTTGAGCCTTACTACTTATTTACCACCCCAAACGTCCATTCTTGAGCCCAAGTGCGTGTCTACCACCAACAGTTCATCTCCAAGCCCCGTCGCTGGTTTGTCATTTCCACTACTGACTTTCATGTCTGAGCACTCTTTCCTCAACCTAACTGCATTCCCTGAGCTCATGGACGCCGATTCTTATCCGCTTGGTAGCAACTGATAGAATATAGGCGTGAGAAAGGGGAGCGCGACGGCTGTCGAGAGACAAACTCAGTCATTGTGCGGTGCAACGGACTGAGGTGTCTAAGTACAAAGTGTAGATCCTATATGTGATATGGAACGTATCGAAGCAAAAGGAGTAAGGGATAAGGTTGCGAGTAACTGTGGCTAGCGAACACAGGAATGGAGAAAACATATACTACACACGAGGCACTTACTGTGTATTCGAGGAATGGAGGGCATTTATGCGCCGGTTGTGGCATATGCGCATCGGTGACTAGCCGGACGAGATCGGGGTGGCAGCGCACTTGCTAATTTCAACAGCAACCATAGCATGTTGACCTCTGTACCTAGCTACTACATCGTAACTCATGTTTCAATACTAATGTTATGAATTGGTGTAAACAGACTGATTTGAGAACAACAATCTTCAGTCACATACAATACTAAATATCACTGATGTGCAAGCTTAATATCAGAGTTGTTTGTGCAGTTTTTGAGTGACTTACATGCTACAAATCAGTTGGATTATCACTAATCATTAGCAGCGAAAACTGACGATCAGTGACACTATTTGGTATTGATCATTAATGGTTTTCACTAATCATTAGTGTGCACGGCTACTGATTTATGATAATTCAGGCGCCGATGCGTTCTGTCAGAGGTGACTCTACGGCCATACATCTGCAAAGTCATGTCATCATATTTCACAACCTTTCCAAGGCCATTTGAAAGCTGTAATTGCAGGATGGTTAGCCAAAAAGGAGATTAGCTGGGTAGTCAACAAGGCTGAATTTAGATCATCGACTCGGAGACGTACCATCTTCCGGGCATAGAGGCGTTCGACGGCTCCTGTGAGTTCGCGAGCTGTGGGACGCGCAGTCGATGTACTGTGCATCCTGGAGCAGGTTGGACCAGAAAGTCATTCCGGACGTGAGTCAGTGGCACGCGAAACCTATTCGACCCGTCGGTTAGACGACAATCTCGTGGGGACCTTCACGTCTGCTGCGACGGGAGGGAAAGAATGGTGCCAAATGTCCATGTATTGGCGTCAGCATCGGGCTAGATCTGATATTCGCTCTCGTATGACCAAAGTGGGTCGAGAATGGCATGCGGAGTAAGGAGACGATGGCATACGCGATCGCACTGGACGATGGGCTGCTCGAGGAGCGGATCAAGCTTGTTCAAGAGCTGAGGGAGGCGGGTATCAAGGTGGGATCTCCTTTCTCTCTTCTCAACGCGCAGCGCGTGGGGTGACTGAGGGCTATTCTTTAGACGGGTTTCCTGGCAAAGGGGAAATTGCCGGCGCAGTTTGCGGCGGCGGAAAAGGATGAAGTACCGTTTGATATCCTGATCGGCGGCGACGAGCTGAAGCAAGGTCTGGTCGTCGTCAAGGAGCAAAGTGGGAGTTTGTCGACGGGAAGAAGATCAAGGTGCAAGCGACGGATCAGGGTACCAAGGTCAAGCGGGAGGAGCTCGTCGACTGGATCGAGCAGACGTAGGCGTAACTCAGCTGGTCTAGCGGTAGCGACCCAGTACTTCTATATACCACAGTGTTTGCTACTATGTGAGCCCCTATTGGCCCTTAGAGTAGCCACTCAAAAGGTGTCCGAGAGAACACGCAGGGTAAGGAGTTCTGAAAATCGATCCCACGCGCTATCGCACACGTCCGTCGGAATGACGAAGAAGACGTGAATTCGAAGCTCTTTGATATCCATTGCAAGTCAGTGAGCTGGGTGCGGTTCGGTGCCTAGTGCGAGAACGAGTCGAGGCGCTAGAAGTGATCGACAGACCCATTTCTGAACGCAAACTCTTAACTTTTGCGTGATGAGGGCCAGGGCGCGATCACACTGGACCGACTTACCGTGTCAGCTACGATGTGCGCGAGCATAGGTCTCGTTGGGAACGCCCAGACGATCAGACGATCAGAGGGGCGAGCATCTATGGAAGACGGGGAAAGAAAACATGCCACACACATCCATTGAAAGGCTAGATGCCTAGACGCTGCCTGTGGACGTTTCTGACACCACTTCTGATCCAGTCAGTACCTTACCAGATCGACCTGTTGATCGCACTGTCAAGCACGATAGTGGCCTCTATCAACGGTCGTTATGTGAAGTACGGTTAGCGTTCACTACTAGTCAGCACACTACTTTTACATACTGAGATGACTCGGAGTACATATAGGATGACATCGGGGAATTGTGGAACCTGAAGCTCTGCAGGCACAATAGGAGCAGGAAATAAATAATTCTTCAATCGACCCTCCTCCTGAACATCACTTTTGCCGACGGGTTGGGTATAACGCCAACACCAAAGCGCAGACTATGAGGATGTGTCGGGCTGCCCTCTAACTTGATGTCGTAGGTCGTGACAATATGCGCGAGCATCGTTTTCATGACGTTCGCAGCAAGGAAACGTCCTGGACTATCGACAAATATTCGACTGTCACCATCGAGGGGAATAAAAACAGACACGCACCACGCGTGTTTCCCATGTCCGAATGGCTGGTATTCGATACCAGTCGAGACGTATTGGTACCTGCCAACACCCTCTCCGTCCTCCTCCTGAATGTCCGCAAACCGAAAGGGCTTGAATACACTCGCGTTCTCGTAGAACTTCTCGTCACGATGTAGGCATCTGGCAGCAACGCCGATTATTGTGCCTTTTGGCATGAAAGTTCCGTCCGAGAAGGTGAAGTCCTTCATGACCTTGCGCATGACGGGAGCTCACGAGTCAAGTAATCAGGGTGGTCACCCAATTAACAGGCGCGGAGATACTCACTGGCATTTACACCTTCCATCCGCTGACACTCCCTAAGGAAGCTGTCGATTTTACGCATCTTACCAAGCGCACCTTTCGACCACCCCTCCTTTCCAACGACAGCCTCGACCTCCTCTCGGAGCGGTTGAATGTATTGAGGGTTCGCTACTAGGTAGAAAAGTGCATGGGCAAAGGTCTATAGTAGTGGGTATGTTGGATTAAGCTATGATTGCCATGGACAGTCACACGTACAGAGGAAGTCGTCTGCCGCAGTGATAAGTTGGCCTTTGAGTGCCAGACGTGACGAAATAACAAGTATACTCACATGAATGGCGGGGAAAAAGACGGAAAGCACACGACTTGTCAAGGATCTTACGTTCAGCTGAGAGCTTTCAACTTCTTCGATCAGCCACGATATAAGATCGTTCTGGTAGAGATGAAACTGAGCAGGTCGGTGTCAGGAATAAAAATCAACATACAGGTTGTTCAGCCCACTTGTCTTTAGGCTCATTCAAATGTCTCAATCGCTCTTCGATGATTGGTCCGAGATGCTTCCGAGCTCGCACATCGTCTCGAGCAACGACCGTGAAGAAACGGGCAACAACACTGCCAGTCGTATGAAATTAGGCCTAGGGAAGCCAACAGAGATGGCTTACGGCCTCATGAACTTAGGAAACAGCCCGATCATAAGTCCAGTTTTGACGACGTCGACGGCATGCCGGATGTTGAGATCAATCCAATCAGGATTACGACCTGGGATGGTGAATCAGGCAACACGGGAGAGGGAGTAAACGGAATACGTACACAAAGGAAGGCCAACGAGAAATCTGCTAGTTGACC
>JBBPKI010000643.1:0-19834 GCA_038089155.1 Nevesoporus exiguus
AGTGAGATTCTAGTCATCAATCCAAAAGTGCAAAAACCCTTTCCATGATATTAGTGTTTTGAATCAATCATATCTCCATATTGTGTGAACCAAATCACATGACCCTGGGGGCAATTTCATAGCCAGGGGTATGTACTATTTATAATTCCACCAAAGCTAATTGCAATTCCCACGGTGTTTGGTGGTGTGCTTCGCACACCACCATCCAGGCCAACATGGAAAGGGTTTTTGAGGTCACTGTATGGACAGGACCTTGATGACAATACAAACTCTTCCACATACTACTCCTCTGAATCAGAATCTCCTAGTCCTATTTATAGAGTACATCTACCCTTTACCAAGACTGGGTCTCCAAGCAAGAAGCTTGCTGCACAGGAATGCAGGCATAATTTGGTCAAAGAAAAAGAAAAAATATTTATGAGGATAGTTTCCCAGAACAAATCCTCTTATGAAATGCCAAGATGTAATATGAGATCCTTATGAATATCTCAATTGCACACCCCACTACCAAGAACAAGAAACATTAATGTAAGGCCCTCTTGGACAGTGGTGCAAATGGAGTCTTTATAGACAAAGCATGGGCCAAACAAGTAAAACTACCACTACAAAAGATGGAAAAAGAGATTCCAGTCTTTAATGTAGATGGAACCAAGAACTCTGCTGGAGCAGTCACACACCAAGCAAAAATTATACTGGATTACCAAGGACACTGCAAATGCCTAATCACAAAAGTTACCAAATTAGGCAAGAATAACATGATCCTAGGCTATATGTACATGGTTGGCTAAGCACAACCCAACCATTGACTGGACAAGAGGGGAAGTCAAGATGGCACAATGCCCATAATCTTGCTACATGCTTTCAGATCAAGGAGCCAATTTGGCAAAAGAGGAAGAAGAACTCAAGCACACTTCAACCATGCATTGGTTCATTAAAAACCTTGCAAAGCCTAAAAAGAAGAAACCAACTTTAAAAGAAATGGTTCCAAAAGAATACCACCATTTCCTCAATGTCTTTAGCAAGAAGGAATCAGAGTGACTCCCTCTATGCAAACCCTGGGATCATGAGATAAAGCTGAAGCCTGGCTTTCAATCCAAAAAGGCAAAAATCTTCCCTATGAGTAAAGATGAAATAGAGGAACTTAAGGGATTTATTGACAAACAAACAAAGAAAGGGTATATTCAATCCTCACATTCTCCATAGATATCTCTGGTATTCTTCATACCAAAGAAGGATAGAAAGAAAAGATTGATACAAGATTGCTACTACCTAAATGAGTGGATGGTTAAAAATAACTACCCCTTACCACTTATAAGTCAATTAGTGGATACACTCCAAGGGGTGAAGCTCTTCACAAAACTAGACCTTTGATGGGGCTACAACAATATCAGAATCAAAGGAGATGAATTGAAGGCAGCATTTGTCTCTCATATCAGAGCATACAAACCATTGGTCATGTTCTTTGGACAATGCAATGCCCCTGCTACCTTTTAGCAAATGATGAATGAAATCTTTGCTGAGATAGATGGAGTCATCATAGTTTACATCAACAACATAATGATTTTCACCAAGACAGATGACAAGAAAGAGCATGATAAAATTGTCAATGAAGTCTTGAAGCAGTTGAAGGATCACAACCTATTCTTTAAATCAGAAAAATGCTTTTTTAAGCAAAAAGAAGTCGAATTCCTTGGAATGGTAGTAAATACCAAAGGAATTAAGATGAAAAAGGCAAGGTGGAAGCCATCTTTGAATAGCCAGCACCAAAGGATGTCAAAGAAGTCTGCAGTTTCCTCAGACTTGCCAATTACTACCACAGATTCATTCAAGACTTTTCAAGAGTCTCTCATCCCTTGTATGATCTTACAAAGAAGGACCAACTCTGGCAGTGGGGGCCCTTGGAACAGGAGGCATTTGACACACTTAAGAGGAGTTTCATGATGGCTCCCATACTCACTTACCCTGACAATAATAGCAAGTTTTGCCTTGAAACTGATATCTCCAACTTTGCAACTGGTGCAGTCCTTTCCATAAAACAGGACAACAAGTGGCACCCTGTTGCCTTTTCCTCCACCTCTATGACCCCCAAGCAGAGGAATTATCCCATTGTAGACAAGGAAATGCTCACAATTATTCTTGCCTTACAACAATGGTGGCATTACCTTGAGGGGGCAGAAGAATTCAAAGTATGGATGGATCATGCCTGTAACATGAACGTGCACTTCTGGTGTGACAAGCCGTACTTCCTACTAACTTCCTCACTTAGCTACCAAGGGGAGGCACTTACAGAGAGGTGCAATGTCCCTTGGAGTTGTAAGACTCTTGGAAGAGGAGTGAAGATCAGGCAAAGAAGAGCAAGTAGTGTGTGGTAGATTGCATAGAACTAGCTAAGGTACTTGGTACAAAGGTGTGGCTATTTAAGGCAGCACTACTTGCACATGGACCAAGTGGCTAAGTAATTGTCTATGCTAAGGCTATTTGTGATTGATGAAAACACACTGCCCAAAAGAGAGATGGCAGTGATGGAGACAATAGTCCACAGTAAGGGCAATAAATGGAATTATATCAAAGGAACTAACCAGATATTATTGGAATAAAGAAAGAGCAAATATGAAACATATACTTCATAGGTGATTGAACCCTCTCTAAGGTGAAGAAGAAATAAAAGTAAGAGGTGTCTGGAGAGAAACAAAACCATAACATTACCCCCTTCATAGAATCGAAGCCCAGCTTTGATACCTTCAGTCACAGTCAGGGCCATCTGGGTATACCTCATTGACCTCATAGTTGTCAGCATCAAGCTGGAGGTCGACATCACATACATATCTGTCATGTCCCATCTCCCCACAAGTTGAGCACTGGATGAGGGGACAGTAGGAAGTCCCATGCCCCCAATTTTGGCAATTACCACATGGAAGCATGAGGCATTGACTACTATTGTGCCCTGGAGACCAGATCTTGCATTTGGGGCAACAGTACTGGGGGCAGTTCTTGTGAAAGTGACCAATGGAGTGACACTGAAAGCAGCAGGTGGTTGCAAGATTTTCTGGAGTAATGACAGGGTATGGGGGAGATGGAAGTATGTGTTCTTGGATAGAGAGCCTTTCCTGGGCAGGAGGAATAGCAGAGGCTCTAGGCATAGAGATGGGTGTGGAAGGAGGAGACTCATATCAGGGAGGAGACAGGTTAGGGCTAGGGATGTGAGGAGGAGGAGTGGCCAGGTGTTCAGTGAGAGGATGTGGAGCAGTGAGAACAAGATCTGCCTCTTCATATCAAGAGACTTGAGTGGCTATCATAGATGAATAAATAGGATGGAAGACTGGCCAGATCTGTTCAGGGGTCAAAGATGCAATGGCTCCATCAAAGTCTGCCAAAAGGAGAGCATCTAAGAGGTGGACTCTCATCCTAGAAAGACCCAAGCAGAAGCCTTGGACATGGGGTTCCATAGTCTTGAGGGTGATAAGGAAGTGGGCAAGATAAATGGTGGTAGTATTCATTGTAGAAGAAAGGGCAATAAGAGAAGTTAAAAGTGGAGTAGAGCATACAAGGGGGGTTCCTTCAATAAGAGAGACTAACTGTGGGAACAACAAGATGGCCTGATAGAGAAATTGGTGGTGGAGGGTGGGGAGTCAGTTAGCCCAGACACAGCAAGTAGAAGTGGATTGGATGATTTGTTCAAGAGACATGGTCTTTTTAGGAGAGTGGGGGCAGTTTGTGGTGAAGTTCTCGACAGAGGTGAAAGAAGAGGAGGGTGGATGGAATGAGGGCAGCAAAAGTTGCAACAAGATAAATACTGATGAGGAGGCAGAGGAATGTCCAATTAGTCATCAACCATCAAAGGCAGTCTGACAGAGTTTCTTATACTCATCAAGTGTTTCCTGTGCATGGGAAAGGTTGCTCTTGTGTTCCCAGGTGTTTTCTGATGACAGGTAACCAACCCATTTGATCACATACCACTGTCTGGTTCCTGTTCCTTGATGGGCAAGTATAGCCTCCACTTCATATTGTTCTTCTTCATCAAGAAGATCAGGGGGAGGGCAGAGGAAGTTGGGGCCATGCTCTGAGGTGGTTCAGTAGGTGGAAAGGAGGGAGGCATGTAAGATGTCATGTATTTTCCACATTTGAGGGAGTTTGAGTTGGTATGCTACAAAGGAGAGGACTTGGACAATTTCAAAAGGGCCTTCTTGTTTTGGGGTGAGTTTCTGAGCTGGGTAGGAAAAGTGAAGATTAGTGGCTTCCAACCACACTTTATTTCTGACTTTCCAGGGTTGGAAGGAGGTTATTCATTCCTTCATAAATTGTTGGGTCTTCTGATGCATAGTGAGTGCCTCATCATGTCCTTTAGAGATCAAGTTTCTAGGGTGGGGAGGAAGGTCTTTCCTAATGGGGGGTAGGCATAGGGTTGATAGCCCATCATTAGGTAAAACAGGGTTTGTTTGGTGGAAGAGTGGATGGCAGAGTTGTGGGAGAATTCTGCAGTCAGGAGGAGCATTGCCCAGTCATTGGGTCTTCCTTGGCAGAAGATGTGGAGATAGGTCTCCAGTTCCTGGTTGACTTGTTCAGTCTCTCCATTAGTCTGAGGGTGATATGCAGAGGACAGTTTCAGGTCATATTTCAGGAGTCAAGCAAGTTCATGGGCAAAAGCAGAGGCAAATTGAGGGCCTCTATTTGGGATGCAGGTGTCATGTAGTCTGAATCTAGGGCACACTTTGGCAAAAAGAGCTTTGTGACACCTTCAGTGTCAATTGTCTTTGAGCAGGGGATGAAAATTACCCCCTTTGTAAGCCCATGGTCAACCATAACCAAAATGGCATCAACGGAATCCACTTTCAGCAAGCCTGTGATCAGGTCAATCAAGATCTGCTAGAAGAAATGGAAGGCAGTGGAGAAGAGTGGAAATAGAGGGGGAACAGTGGGGTGAGTATTAACCTTGTTTGCTTGGCAGACTGTGCATCTGAGGATGAAATGGCAGATGAAGGTACCCATGCTGGGCCACCAATAGTCTTGTGCAAGGTGTTGTTGAGTCCGAAAGACCCCTTCATGGCCTTCAGAGGAAGAAGTGTGGAGGGAGGAGACGAGGGCATGGCATGCTGGTTCCAGAATGTAGAGTCTTGTTTTGAAATACAGGAGTGCCTTATCCAAGGTCCAGTCAGAGAGGGCAGAGCGAGAGAAAAGCAGAGCTTTGTTTGCAAAGGCAGCCAAGGCACAGGCTGCTAAAGGGTTGGAGGGGGAGTGTTCCTTGATAGCCTTGATCAAGGAAAGGTCTAGGGCACAAAGGTCTTCTTCCTCCTCCAAGAGGTACTCATGGAGAGACATGTCAACCATAGGAGGAACAATAGCCTGCAATATATTGTCAGTGGAGGTATATGTCATCTTTTTGGGAAATGGCATCCACAGGGCCCATTTGGGTTCCAGGAGTAACTTGCCAACTTATATGGTAGTGTTGGAGGAATACACTCCAATGGGCTTGTCACCAGGATAGATTCTGGGGAGTGCACATGTTGAACAAGTTTTTGTGATCAGTCAGGATAGTGACAGGGTGTAGAGTGCCACAAAGATATTGTCTCCATTCATCTAGGGCATCAATGACCACCAGGAGTTCTCTGTTGTATATGTTGTAGTTTTGCTCTGCTGGGGCAAGGGTGCAGGAGAAGTACATGGTGGGGTGGAGATCACCATTTCTATCTTTCTATATCAACACTGTGCTAATAGTGGTCAGTGATGTGTCAGTCACGAGAGTGAAAGGCTTAGTGGTATCTGGGAGGAGTAACACAGGTGTAGTGGTGAAAATTCATTGGAGGGTGTGGAAAGCTTGCTCCTGTTCAGGTCCCCAAGTCCAGGGCTGTTTCACCTTAGTAAGGAGGTGGAGAGGGGTGGCAACTTTGGAGAAGTTGGGGATGAATTTCCTGTAGAAGTTGCAAAAGCCTAAGAAGGAGCAGATGGCCTTCACAGAAGAGGGAGGGTTCCAGTTGATAATCGCAGATACTTTGGAGGGATCCATCTTTACTATTCCTGCACTGATGACCATACCAAGGTACTTGACTTCTGATGTATCAAAGGTGCACTTGGATATCTTCAGGGAGAGGTGAAGTTCTCTTAATCAGGCAAGGACCTTCCTGGTTCATTTGTGGTGGGTCAGGAGGTCTGCAGAGTAGATTAGGATGTCATCCATATAGATGACAACCCATCCTTCAGCTATATAATCTCAAAAGAAGAAATTCATGAAACTTTGGAAGGTGGCAGGAGAGTTGCAGAGTCCAAAGAACATTACTGTTGGCTCAAAGAGTCCCACAGAAGTAATAAACACCACTTTCCAACAATCCTCAGGCCTAATGAGGACGTTGTTGTACCCCCATTGCACATCAAACTTGGTAAAGACTGTTGAGTCTTTCAGTTTATTGAGGAGGTTGGAGATGAGGGGTAGTGGATATGCATTTTTTACTGTGTGCTCATTTAGGTATTGGTAATCTTGGCAGGGGCAGAGTGATCTGTCCTTTTTTGGGACAAAGAAGAAGGGCGATGCTTGTGGCAATTTGGATGGAACTATTTGTCCAGTCTTCAGATATTCCTTAATGAAGGCTTTGCAGGCCTCTTGTTCCTGAGGATTTAGTGGGTATACCTTGGCAACTTTAGACATGAATGTATCCTTTAGTTCTATGGCATGGTCAAAGGGGCATGTGGGGGGAAGTAGGTCATGGGTCTTTTCAGCAAAGATGTCCTGGTATTCAAAGAACTCAGCAGGAAGGGTGGTGGAAGGCTTTGCTGCTTTTGCAGTGATCTGGGTTGAAATGGTAGTTTTACAGATGTACTCCCCTTTTATCCATTGTTTCCTTTTGTTGAGTTGGCGAGATATCATCCTGGTCTAGTCCTAGCCAGCACATGAGGTATCTATGAGGAACTGGATCTTCTGGAGTTCAAGGGGGTTGAGGGGAGTTGGAAAGGAGGATGGTCCTTTTTTCCCAGTCAATCTTGGGGTTCCTCTGTCAGAGCCAGGCCATTCCTAAGATCACTTGAGATTGTCCACATCCTATGATCATTAAGTCTAGTTCCTTTTTTTGTCCATCAAAAGAGAGCAAAATTCTGGTCTTGGAGAATATCCTTCCTTGCATGTTTTTAGTTCCATCCACATTATATGCTTTGATGGGGCTAATCTTCTTGATGGGTGCAGTCATCTTTTTGACTAAGGTGGGGTCAATGAAATTTCCAGTGGCTCTGCAGTCCACTAATACCATGGTTTCAGCACTTTGTGCTCCATGTGAGAGGATGATTGGAACTCTGATTGCTTGTTCTACAGTAGAGTTTAATAGTACAGGAGTGATGACATGAAAGGGGGATGTTGAGGCGACCTTCCATTTTAAAAATCCTTCTAAGTGTCTTCTTTCTCAACCTCAGGTTCTTCTTCATAACAAGTCTTCAAGACAGCTAGGACCTCCTCTAGCTTCTTGCCTTTCTCCTGGAGGGAGTGAACATACTGCTCAAGGAGGGATGGTGTGGGGGTAGGGGCAGTGATTTCCACCATGGAGATCTGTTGGTTGTGAGGGGTACGGGGGGCAGTCCTGTTGCCATTCCTGGGGTGATTGCAGGTTGAACAGCCTTTCTGTTTGCAAATAAAGCATAGCCCTTCTCTGATGCACTTTGCCTTCTTGACTGGAGTTAGCCTAAGCACATCAATATCCATGGCATTCAGATCTCTGGAAGATAATTGGAATCATCCTCCAGCTCTTATGGATTGAATAAGGTTTTGCTGTTTATGGAACTTTTGTGCATGAGAGATCCATTTTGCTAGGGTGTCAGAAAGGGTAGACTGCATGAGGATGAGATTCCCCAATTTTTCATTAAGTCCTTGGAGAAACTTTCAACAAAGTTCCCCTTCATTGGTGATCTGGGCCTTGCTTTGGAGGGCAATGCATTGGCAGTGTTCTGTTTTTCCTCAAATGGAATGAAGGCCACTAGAAACTCCTTTTCTAGCATATTGAAATCTTTTCCAGTAGTAGCATTGCTATTTATTCTGTCATACCATCCTTTGGAGAACTGAACATCTCATCCAGTTCCCATTTTATTAAGTACTGTGTATATCTTGGCTTCCTTGGTGCTAAAGAGCAAAGCATTGACTGCAAAATGGCCCTTCATGGCCTTGATTCATTGGGTGGCATCTTTGGACTTCCAAGAGCAGTCGGCAGGGAGGGTGGATTTGAGCTCAGACTTGGACATCATTGTGGAAGATGATGAGCAAGTCAATTGAGCAGTCAGTGCAGGATTGTTCCAATTCCTAGGCTTAGATCTGAGTAAAGATACAAACTGTCTGAAACTCTGTGCTTCCTCTGTGGCAGGTTCTTCTGGTTGGAAGAGTTCCCCTTGGCCTTCCTGTACATCAGTGGGTGCTGTGGAGGCCTGTTAAATGTCTGGTCTCTCTGGACTCAAGTCCGACTGGAGTTGCAGAGTTCTAGGGGTTAATGGAGGGGTTAGTGTAGGAGTTGGACCAGAGGTCCAAGCAGAGGAGTTAGAGTGGAGGTACCCAGGAGGACATTTGTACAGGACTTATGTATTGCACCTTTAAGCAGGTCCATGTCCTTGTATTTCAGAGGAACAGGAGTCCAACAGGAAGGAGATGGGGTAATTGTGAAATGAGAGGAGGGTGATTTAGTCAATATTCATACTAAGGAATAGTACAGGAGGTACATAGGAGTTATATAGGGCAGAGTACATGGAGGAGGTACAAAATGGAATGAAAATACTATCTGACAAAGGTGAAGAACATATGAAAATATTCTAGGAGGTTAGAAGCAAAGTAAGGGTCAAGAATTGTCAGGGATACAAGTAAAGACCAATCAAGGATCAAAGAACAAAGGAATAAACAAATGGGGATAATGTCTGGGCGATTCCAAGTGAGCACAGCCGCAGGTCTGATCAGAGGAGTGGAGCTCTGAGGAGCTCCATGCATGATGGAGATGGAGGTGGACTGAAGGAGGATGGAGATAACTGGAGATGGTCAGAGAAGGAGCCAGAGGAGGCAGAGATGGCTGGTTTGGCACAGATGTGACAAGGCCTCTAGCTCTCCTGGTTGGTCTACTGGAATTTCCTCATCAGTAGAGTTGTTGTCTGGTGTCTTGAATGTGGCAATATCTGCTGCCCTTTCTAGTGCTCTCTGTAAGGCAGTGGTCTGCTGTTGGTTATCCCTGACTGGTATCTGACAAGAATGGAGACTGGTAAAGGAGCCAGGTATCCTTCAAGAGGGGTGTTGGGGATCTATGGTGGGTTGTTCTTAAAGAAGACATTGGGGATGAGCTAGTTCTTTTGTAGTGCAAAGGTACACTTCTGGTGTGACAAGCCATACTTCCTACTAACTTCCTCACTTAGCTACCAAGGGGAGGCACTCATGGAGAGGCACAACATCCCTTGGAGTTGTAAGACTCTTGGAAGAGAAGTGAAGATCAGGCAAAGAAGAGCAAGTAGTGTGCAGTAGATTGCATAGAACTAGCTAAGGTACTCAGTACAAAGGTGTAGCTATTTAAGGTAGCACTGCTTGCACACAGACCAAGTGGCTGAGTAATTGTCTGTGCTAAGGCTATTTGTGATTGATGGAAACACACTGCCAAAAAGAGAGATGGCAGTGATGGAGACAATAGTCTACAGTAAGGGCAATAAATGGAATCATATCAAAGGAACTAACCAGATGTCATTGGAATAAAGAAAGAGCAAATATGGAATGTATACTTCATAGGTGATCAGACTCTCTCTAAGGCAAAGAAGGAATAAAAGTAAAAGGTGTCCAGAGAGAAACAAAACTATAACAACGCCAACCTAAAATACTTCATGACAACACAATACCTCAATTGATGACAAGTCCAATGGTCACAGTGGCTCTCTCAATTCAATTATGTCCTAGTTAACAAGCCTAGATCCCAAATGGAAAAGACAGATGCTCTCTCTTCATGAGAAGATCATGCCATTGGCATCAACAAAGACAACAAGGGCATTCAGATGATTCCCAAAAATAGAGTAAGGGCACAATCAAAACAAGCTTATACAATCAAAGGAGAGGAAAGGAAATTACTAGAAAAGATCATAGAAGCACAAGAAGAATGGAAGGGCAGTGATAAGCCCAACTTAATCACAAAAGACAGAATCTTGTACCTTGGTGACAAGATTTTCATACCCCCAAAGGGACAATTACATCAAGAAATAACCACACTTTACCATGATTTTCCCATTGCAGGGCATGGAAGCACAAATAAGACATGGAATATGATAGAATAATATTTTCAATGGCCTGGCCTTCAAGCACAAGTTATTGATTATTGTTCAGAGTGCAATCATTGCACATGAATGAAACCAACAAACAAGGCCCCCTTGGGAGAATTAATCCCCAATCCAAAACCAAACAGTCCATGGCAAGACATATCCGTGGACTTTATTACCAACCTACTGCTCTCCCACAGACATGACATGATCCTTGTGGTTGTAGACCAATTCTCTAAGGAGGTGGAATTTATACCCACCAATAAGACTATTACTTCACTCAGCACAGCAAAACTTTATTGAGACCATGTATGGAAGCATCATGGACTTCCCCACTCAATTATGATTGCAGTCTGCAATTTACTTGCCAATTAATGAAAGAAGATGCTGAGAATAGATCTAAAAATGTCAATGGCATTTCACCCTCAAACTAACAGACAGACTGAACAGGTGAATCAAGATCTCCAACAGTATCTCCAACTCTTCACTTCCAAAAAGCAAGACCTTTGGGCAGAATGGTTGCCTCTTGCCCAATTCACATTTAATAACTGACTTCATTCTGCAACCAAGAAGAGGCTGTTTGAAGTCACCAAGATTTATAAACCAAGGATAGGAATTGAACCCATCAATTCTAAGAATGAGGCAGCTGCTTCTTTTGGTGCTGACTTCTCCAATATACTTGAGCAAGCTAGAGCATTGCTTGAAAAAGCTCAACAAGCAATGAAGGTTCAAGTGGATGAACACTGCTCCAAGGGATCAAATTATGCCATCAGAGATAAAGTTTGGCTCTTCATGGAGAACATTAAACATAATAGAGCATCCAAGAAGCTCACTCAAAGATGGATCAGTCTGTACACCAACACCGAACTTTCTGGCCTGAATGCCATAAAACTTCAACTCCCCAAGATGCTTAAAATCCACCCTACAGTCAATATTTCTCAAGTAAAACCATACAAAGAGCACTTGGAAAATCAACCTGTAGTTGCCCTGGGACCCATTGTGGGCACAGAAGGAGATGAACCAGAATTTGAGGTTGACTATGTATATAGTCAATTCATGCCTCAAGAAACAAACCCTGGAATTCCTAGTTCACTGGAAGGGCTATGAAAAGGAAGACTGTACATGGGAACCTCAGAGCCATCTCAAGAATGTGCAGAATGCAATAAAGGACTTTTATGCTTTGAACCTGGTGGCACCCTGCCACCTTCAAATGCTTTAAACAGACTTTGATACTTTATTTTCCTCATACCAGAATATGACAGAGCCCTCTCAAGTTCCCTTACTTGCCTGGAATGTGATTCATAGGAGGGGGGTAATGTTATGATTCCACCTGTTATCTTATCTTATCAAAGTCACATGATCATTTGCATATGACTGTGGGATATCTCACATGATCAAGTCTAGATCATTACCTTTCACTTTCATCACACTTGCTTTATTAATCACTGCTTGTTCTAGACTCTTATCTCCCATGCTTGCTTAATTACTGATAGTCTAGACCATGACATCATTAATGACATAGTATCTTAGTAATCTCTCACACATCAGCCCTAAATCATGCTTAGTAGTATATAAACCAATATCATCAACAACTGGACTGCTGTCAAGTCCTGGTTGATTTCCCATCCCCTTGACTCTAGCAAGCTAGCGTGGTGACCAAAGCCTTAACTGGATAGGTTGCCAACACCAGTAGCCTACCAACTCAAACTTCCCCCTACTTGGAAGATACACAATGTCTTCCATGCCTCCCTCCTCTCATCCTACAAAACTACTTCTGCACATAGCCCCAACTTTCTCCACCCTCCACCCAATCTTCTTGATGAAGAAGAGCAATATGAAGTGGAGGCTCTTCTTGTCCAAGCTGCAGAATTCCATGCAGTATTATGATCTCAATCCTTCTGACATTGTCTTTCAGCAAGACAATGACCCCAAGCACACATGCAAAAAGGGCAATGAATGGCTAGATGAACAGGAATTCAAGACTATGGTATGGCCTGACCAGTCTCCTAATCTTAACCCCCTTGGGCACCTATGGGGATATATTAAAGAAGGCTTGGAGAGTATGAAAACCCCTCCAATGGAGTAGTGGAATTATGGGAGAGGATTCAAGTGGAGTGGAACAGAATACCAGCTGAGGAGTGTCGGAATTTGATTAAAAGCATGCCCAGAAGAATTCAGGCAGTGCTTAGAGCAAAAGGAGGGCATATCAAGTACTAATAATACTCCAATGCCAAAAGTGAAAAAACTATTGCAATGAGGTAACTGTTTTGTAATGGCTATATCTTAGCAGGCCTTGAACATGATCACATGACCTTTGGGGCGATTATGTAACCAGGAGTATGTACATTAGTTTGTCACACCAAAGCTAAGTGAAATTCCCACTTATGATTGCAGTGCACTTCATGCTCTGAATTGAGGCCAAACATGGCAATGGTTTTTTCACTCACTGTATATGACACTGTACTCGAATCTGATACTAATGACTATAAGATCAATGAGAGGGATCCAGAGGGACCCAATAGAGATTAGTGAATATAGACAAGATGCCAAAGCAGGGCTTTGGTCTTACAAAGAGGGTAATGTTATGGTTTTCATTCTTTATGGTCATTTGTCATAGAGCACATCCTTCTGGACAGCTAATGACAAAGGGTCCTTTGTGAGGAGGCACTCACAAAGAGGCACAACATCTCACAAGGAGCTAGATGACAAAGGGAACCTTAGAGGTGAAGGTTCAGGCAAGAGCAAGTCCAATTCAGGAGGTGGATTGCACAGGTCTAGCTTAAGGATGCAAGTGAGGTAGACTAGCTACTTATATAGTCCTAGGAGTTGCACACAGACCAGGATAAGGGTAGGCATGGAAAGAAAGAGAAGGCAAAGGAATAACTGTGGATGGCTGTGTAGGCAACAACAGCATGTGAGAGAATACTGTTAGGAGGTATTGTCCTTTACATGGGAAGGTTACAAGACATGAAGTGAATAGGAAAACAGAGACTTGAAGATAATCAGGAAATGGATGTACTTTTTATGAGAAAACAGATAGCAGAATGGTATACAGATCAAAATGAGAAAAAGATGCAGAATGAGGGAACTGGCTTCCAGACTTCTAGATGTGTTCCTGGACTTCTGTGCACAATGCAGACAGTGAGGGATGACTATGACCAGGCATTCAGGCTTATGTATACTGGGCATACTAACAGAGAGGAAGCAGAAAACTGTATTAGGTAACTCATGACATGCCTATGTAGTGCTCAGCAAAGCATAAAATAATGTCAAATAAGTAAAAATAGCAAAGCCAGCTAAAAACAACATAAACTAATCATAAACAAATATACATGGCCATTAGAATACTGGTAAACAGCACTTGGAAGTTATGCTGGCCAGTTTAAGCCAAGTCCAGCCAGTTGCAGCACATGCCAGTTATGTATGTATGGGCTTGAAACTGGCCAGAAACATACTGGGAAATCGACCAGTTGACCAATATAGTACTGGCATGACCAGCATGGTGCTGTGTAAGTACCAGCTTGATCCAAATATCATCAGACACCCTATAAAGTGAGAATACACATGCAGGGAATGATAGTTCCCTACACTGATAACTCAGAAAATCTACATCCCCTATCTTATCATCCTATACTCAGATGATATCAGACTAATGCTATTACTATAGCTTTGCCTTCTTCACTCCCATCTTTGATATCATTTGAACACTGCCTCCTACATCACTACCTCTCTCTTGGATGATGTGTTGTCTTACTTCCCATCTTGATACTTGACTACCAACTTTCACTGCATGCACAGCCTGCTTAGCTAGACTCTATTTAACTTCACCCTCTATGTAAATAGAACCTTAGCCAGTTTCTATCATCATCTTTGGTGTATCAACTTCACACTCCTGTTTGAAGTCTTTTGCTTGCAACTCAGAGGAGTAGCTTGCCATACTCAGAGGATTACCTTGTTGTCACTTAGAAAGAGCACCTACTGCTAGCCAACTCAGAGAAGTTGTTCCACTAGCCTATACTACTCTAAGGAGTACTTTGTCATTGTCCCCTTCAAACCCCTCAAAGACATTGCACCTCTCCATGAGTGCCTCCCTTGAGCTGGTTGGCAGGAAGCCCAAAGAAGGATGACTTACATAGTAGTGCAGGTAATACACCAAGACTGTTACAGGATATTATTATACCTCCATCTTATGTCAAACTTGGTAAAGACCTTCAAGTCTTTTAGTTTGTCCAGGAGGTCAAAAATCAATGGTAGGGGGTAGGTATTCTTGACTGTATGTTCATTCAGGTAACAATAGTCCTGGCATGGTCAGAGTGACCCATTCTTCTTTGGGATGGAAAAGAAGAGGAAAGCTTGACATGACTTGGACAGTACTTGTTACAATTTTATTTTTTCAAGGTCACCTCCTGCTTATTTTCTTCCTCCACATTTGGGAGGGACTGATCACACAGGAAGTCCATATTGCATACCTTGTCATCTTGTATTCCAATGACATCAGATTGATCCAATTACTATAGTTCATCTTCACAGCCCTCATCTTTGATATCTTTTGGATCCTGCCTCCAACATCACCATCTCTCTGTTGGGTGATGCATTATCCCACTGACCATCTTGGTCCCTGGTTGTTACTATCTTTTGCTATGCACTTAGACAGCTAGTAGTCCAACACTATTTAACTCTGCTTTCCCTGTACAGTAAAATCTTAACCAGTTCTTACAATCTACTTTGGTGTATCAACTTTACATTCATCTCTTGCTTGCTACTCAGGAAAAGTCGCTCATTACTGCTTAGAGGAGCACACCATAGTTGCTCAGAGAAGCACACCACTAGCAAACTCAGGAAGAATTGCCTAGTTAGTCAACTGTTACCTAGAAAGGGAGACCCATTGTTGTCTATTCCAAATCCCTCAAGGATGTTGTGCCTCTTCATGAGTGCCTCCCTTGAGCTGGTTTGCAGGAAGCCCAAGGGAATAGAACATAGTAGCATAGTTGGTGCACCAAGACAATTACAGTAATACAGTGACCTCAAAAACCATTCCCATGTTGGCCTGAATGGTGGTGTGCTTTATACACCACCAAACAGCATGGGAATTACAATTAGCTTTGTGAAGTTATAAATAGTACATACTCCTGGCTATGAATATGCCACTGGGTCATGTGATTTGGTTCACACACTATGGAGATATGATTGATTCAAAACAGTAACATCATGGAAAGGATTGTTGTATTGTTGAATCAAACAGGTAATTTCAACACTTTTAGTACTTGATATAGCCTTCTTTTGCTTCAGCAATTGCCTGAACACTTCTAGGCATGATCTCAATCAGTTTCATACATTTCTTAACTGGTATCCTGTCCCACTCCACTTGAACTCTTTCTCACAATTCATGGATTCCATAGAAGAGTTTTCATGCTCTGCTAGCCTTCTTTTCAGCCAACCCCAGAGATGTTCAATGGGATCCAGGTTAGGGGACTGTGCAGGCAAAACCATAGTCTTGAATTCTTGCTCCTCTGGCCACTCCTTGACCTTTTTGCATGTATGCTTGGAGTTATTGTCTTGTTGAAAGATAGTGTCAGAAGGAAAAAGACCATAATACTCTAGGGTTTGCTGGAGTTCATCCTTCAAAATCTGAAGGTAGAGGTCCACATCCATTCTTCCATCAATCTTAGTGGCAAATCCAACCCCATCCCAGGTCATACAACCCCACATCATCAGAGAAGCTCCCCCAAACTTGAGGGTTCCATCCACCAGCCTATCACTGAGTTCCTCACCTGTCTTTTTCCAAGTCCATTGGCACCCATCTGATCCTAGTAATTTATTTGGATCTCATCAGACCATATTACCTTCTTCTGATCCTCTACAGTCCAATATTTATGGGTCTAAGCAAAATTCCAGCAAGCCTTGCAATGTCTAGGAGAAAGAAGAGGTCATTTGGACTTGACCACAGCTTTCATACTAGCTTTCTTTAAATAAAGGTAGTAATGGTAATGGCCACAAGGAGGCACCAAACTAGAACACCACAAGGGTGAGGACACTTGCTGGGGCTAGCACCCAGACAAGGAGTGATCAAGGATGAGACTCTAGGGCAAAACCCACTAGATTGGTGGTCTCCAATGAGTGGCAAGACCAAGATGGGGTCTACTCTACATGAGCAACTATCTATATACTACAGAGATGTGCAGTACAAAGAAGAATCAAGAAGGTTGCTAGGCATAAAGATGAACAAATGATGAAGGTGAAACTACCTATGCAATGGAGATAAACAAGAGGTGATGGCAACAGTGATGGCAACTAAGAAGTGATGGTGATTGGGCATCACAGTCAGGTACAATCTATCATAGTGAAGGTGAAAGCTATCAAGAAGAATGACAAAAGGATAAGATTTAATCAGGGGTTGGCTAAGGGTTAGCCAAGAGAAGGCAAAGAAATGAATAATTGTAACAAAGGTGAACTGTATTGGCAGAAGGAGGTTAGTTGATGACATTGGTAAGATATTGGGTCACTTGGGCAGCATTTTTAGCCTTTCCAGAGGTAATTAGATGTTGAGTGTGTTGAATATTGATAAGGGAAAGCTTGAGAGGGCAACCTCCTACAGCCTTGGAAAGACCAGAATACTCTTTGGAGCAAAGTTCAGACATGGTACAAGGGCTAACACCAGTTTGCCTGGCAATGGCTTCATCAGAATAGCCAGTATCAAGCAAGGAGAGGATGATGCTTTGTTGAGTAAGAGAGAGAGATCTAACCATGATGGAAATAGAGAATCAGGAAGTATGGGAACTTTTTCAAACTCAGATGTGCTAATTATATATGTCTGTTTGTATATATCAACAAACAATAACAGTTATTGTATGATTTGAGTGAAATTCTAGTCATCAATCCAAAAGTGCAAAAATCCTTTCCATGACATTAGTGTTTTGAATCAATCATATCTCCATATTGTGTGAACTAAATCACATAACCCAGGGGGCAATTTTATAGCCAATAGTATGTACTGTTTATGACTCCACCAAAGCTAATTGTAATTCCCACACTGTTTGCCACCAGCCAGGCCACCATGAAACAGGTTTTTGAGGTCACTGTATCCTTCCAGTCCAGAGGTGTTCTTCTACAAAGACCTTATAGGCTTCTTGTTCTTGAGGGTTCAACATGTACACCTTTGCCACCTTGGGCACAAAGGTGTCTTTTAGTTTGATGATGTGGTCAAAGGGTCAAGTAGGTCATGAGTCTTCTCTGTGAAGACATCCAGATAGTCTGAGAATTCCATTGCAAGGGAGATAACAGCTTTACCCATCTTGGTGGCAATCTGCAAGGATAGGGTAGTCTTTCAGATGAACTCCATGTTCATCCATAGCTTCCTTTTGGCAAGCTGATAAGATATCTTTTTGTTCTGGTTGAGTCCTAACCACCTTATTAGACATCAGTATAGGACAGGGTTGACAGAGGTCTTGGTTGGGTAGGGGAAGTCCAGAAGAAGGACCATCCTCTTGATTCAATCAATCTTGAGGTTCTTTTGGTGAAGCCATGTCATCCCCAAGATGATTTAAGGGTATCCACATCCAATGATTGTCAGCTCCAGTTCTTCCTTTAGTCCATCAAGTGCTAGAAAGATCCAGGTTTTAGAAGATATTTCTTCTTTACTTCAGTCTCAAGTGGCTCCATGCATATATAAGCATTGTGACCCAGCTCCCCACAAGCTGAGCAATGGGTGGAGGGGCACTAGGAGGTACCATGATTCCAATTTCAGCAACAACTGCATCAAACAGTGAGGCACTGAGAGCTATTGTGCCCTGGGCTCCAGACCTTGCATTTTGGATAGTGATATTGGGGGCAATTCTTTTGAAAGTGCCTGAGCTTCTTGCATTGAAAATGTTGTGTGGAGGTGAGGTTCTCAGGGAGAATAGTGGGATGCAGGAGAGAGGGAAGGACTTGGTCCAGGACCAATAGTCTCTGCTCTGCAGGTGGGATGATGTGAAAGGGTGTAGAATGAGGAATGGGCATGGGAGATGGAGGAGAGGATTCTCCAGTGACAGGAGGGGTGTGTAACAGAGAGGTTATTCATTCCTTAAGGGAGGCAGAGGATGGGGTTTGACTTTCAGGGGGAGGAGAAGCCCATGGTGGGGAAGCCAGTTGTTCTGCCAAAGAGGCAGCAGAGAAGAGAAGGACCAAGTTGGTCTCTTTATATGCATGAATTTGAGAGGGAGTGAGTGTTGAATAGATGGGGTGAAACAGCAGCCAGATTTCTCCAGGGAATAGGGAGAGAATAGCTCCATCAATATCAGCAACAAGGAGGGCTTCTAGAAGGGCTTCTCTCATTCAAGAGAGGCCAAGTCTAAACCATTGGATGAAAGGATTGGAAAATAGGACTTCTTTGGAGACCTGTGAGAGGTACACCAAGGTAGTATTCAGGGTGGTAACTGCAGTAAAAGAGAGACAAGAAGTGGAGAAGAGCATACTACTGGAGTTGTTCTAAATCTACTAAAAGTTAAGGAGAGGCCAGGATGGCAGAGTATAGTAATTGGCATTGGAATGGTGGGAGATGAGCAGCATGGATGTGGTGAGTAGAAGTGGAGTGTATGATGGATTTGATAGACATGGCTAGGTGGATGGTGGTGGTTGTTGGTGGATATCTAGACAAAGGTGGAAGAAAAGAATGGTGGATGGGGTGAGGGTGATGAAGGTGGCTAGGGTATAAATGGTCAAGAGGAGGCAGAGGAATGTTCATTCAGGCATCAACCATCAGGTAGCCTGACAACTCTTCTTGTCTTCAATCAAATGATTGGAGGCAGAAAGGAGATTACTTCAGGTTCCCAAGTATTTTCAGACAATGGGTAACCAAGCCACTTGATCAAATATTGCCCTCAAGATCTGGTTCCTTGGTGGGTGAGGATAGCCTCCACTTCACATTATTCCTCATCATTGATGAGATCTGGGGGAGGGCAGAGGTAGTTGGGGCTGTGTTCAGTAGTGGTTTTGTAAGAAGAAAAAGGGAGGTGTGAAAGATGTCATGTATCTTCCATGTAGGAGAGAGTTTGAGGTGGTAGGTGATGGGGGAGAGGACTTGAGTAATTTTGAAGAGACCTTCTCTTTTAGAGGCAAGCTTCCTAGTGGAGTAAGAGAATCAGAGGTTGGTGGCTTCCAGCCACACTTTATCACTGATTTTCAGGGAAGGAAATGAGAAGTGATATATTACTTCATAAATTGTTGGGTCTTCTGATGTGTGGTGAGTGCTTTATCATGTCCCTTGGAGATTGAAGACAGGCAGGTTTCTAGGGTGGAAATAAAGGTTTTCCCTAGAGGGGGGTAAGCATGGGGTTGGTATCCCATTATTAGATAAAATGGAGTTTGTTTCATCAAGGAGTGTACAGCAGAATTGTGTGAGAACTTGGCAGTGGGTAGGAGTGAGGCTCAATCCTTAGATTTTCCTTGATAGAAGATGTGGAGATAGATTTTTAGTTTTTGGTTGACTCACTCTATTTCTCTGTCAGTTTGTGGGTGGTAAGCTGAGAAGAGTTTTAAGTTGTACTTGAGGAGGTGGGTGAGTTTGTGGGCAAACACAGAGGTGAATTGCAGGCCTCTATCAGAGATACAGGTGTTG
>JBBPKI010000644.1:0-18613 GCA_038089155.1 Nevesoporus exiguus
GTTAATGATGGGAACTAGGCTCATGTTAGCACGTGGTAGGGATGAGAGAAGTGTTTAACGGCGGCAGGAGAAGTGGGTGATGATGATGATCCATGGTGAGACCAGAGCCTTTAAATAAGTTGGATGATGAACTGACATCCCGAGCGAAGGAATAGCCTGCCAATTAGCACATCGCTGGGCCGGTTAGCGATGTGTGAGAAGCAAAAAAAGGTTGTAGTTCGGGAAAATTGCATTTGGTCATAAAGTTTTGGAAGCTGGGGCAAGGCGGTGCTAGTGCCCAACCAGGCAGGTAGGGGCTAAACTTAAAATGAGCCTGAGGGTGCACGACGGTGAAGTGAAAACACAGGGAGCTCAATGATAGCCGAAGCGATGCGTGAACATGACCCGAAGCTCGAACCCAGGGAGGTGACACCGGTGAAGGGTTAAACTTGGCTGAACTCGATCGGATCTACTTTCAGAGGTCGCTTCTGCAGCGCGTGGCCCATCACCAGGCTATCCCGCGGTGCGCGTCGAGCTGGTGTCAGAAATCCACATGGACTTTCACAAACCCAACAGCGCTTGGTATGCCAATATTGGTCTTAACAAAAGCAGGCGTGAGAATTCTTCAATCCCAGAGACGTGTCTCTCATCTGCTTGGAAAATATACCTCCTTCACCCATGGCTCACTCAGGAATAGTAAGCACGCCGTAGCTTGGTGTAGTCAGTCAGGGTGGAGTTGCTGTGCCCTGGGCCGACTTGTTTTTTGATGAATCTGGCTGCCTGGTAATGAGCACTGCCCAAATCGGGATGAGTTCCAGCTGCTCAGCGTCCACATGCGGTTCAGCCGAAAAGGGGCTTTCTTCCCTGACGCACTGGCATTGGACGGCACAACTTGATAAGGAGTTCCGGAGCATGTCGTGAAGAAGCAACAGTACTTACAAGCTGCGTGCCTCTCTATCTCCATGATAGACTGGCACTCCGTCCATGCACTCCCCTACCCTTTTTTTGACTCTAAGGGTGGTTAGTCCCACTGTATCGCCTATCTCTGCGCGGAAGTGCTATCGCTGGCTGCCTGCGCCTCCGTTATGACCTCACACTCAACTGGCACATAACGTCTTTCAGTAAGTGCAGCCAGCCGAGATGCTGAGCTGTCCCACACCTTGACATATCCCGTGCAACGGTCAAGATGCAGGTTTTAAATTTCACCAAACTCGGCGAACTTGTTGATGGGGTCCTCAGTAGCCTCTTCAAGAACATTAGTCATCAGGATGATCCATCGCTGTAGAACGGAGATCGGGGTGGTGGGAGCACCCAATGGAGACACGCGGCAGAGCAGTGAGTGAGACGTACAGTGGGCAACCAAGGAGAGTACAGCTCAGTCTTAAGTTACACAGTATGAAGATCATGAGCACTCTAGTTGACTCTATCAAAACCCATACCTAATGAACTCATCGATTGCCGAAGTGACTGTGCACATGACCTGAAGAGCCAGGATTCAATGTGTTGGAAGGGTTATGCAGATTTGAGGAATTGCTCATGTAAAGCAGCTAACGCCGACACTGGATAATCATATTAGGGGGTGAGCGCACTCAGAGTGAGAGAGAAGGGCGAAGTATTGCGTAATGGGATGGAAAAAGGAATACACGATCAGAAATGAACCTTTGGAGCAAGCTGACACCGCCAATTGAGAGGGACGAGATCTACACACGTGGCAATTTTGAGTCCCCGTCACGCTTGTCACACGTTCCGCCGTCTCGGGCGAGGAGATGAACACTGATAAGGATTTCAACTGCTTGCCCTCTGAGACGTTTCATGCTTGTGTGTGCGACGATTCTTCCATGATAGATATGATCCAGTAGTGGTGCGTGCTCGTCAATCCCTGGAGCCGAATATCACGTGCGAACTTACGGAAGCATATTACCGACACATCAATATAAGACTGAGGCATTGTTGCAGCTCTTGTTGGTTTTAGCACGGACACGGTTGGGGTAGTACATCCTTGGAGATGCCCTTTCTATCCGGCATCAAACAATTGATATCAGGGCAGGCACACAAGAAACAAGGGTCTGACGAGAATAGATTTCTACATCGATTGGGGGATACAGTAGACTATCTCATAATGCATAGCGACGGGGGCGGCAAAAGTCTGCATTGTTAGAGTGCATTTTGGTTAAGGGAGGACCAGGGTGCAGCTCCCCGATGCCATGCGTTATGAGCGAATATGCACTATGACCTTATGCATTATGAGGTAGTCTATTGAAGTACTTACGTGCGACAGCTCGAGGTGCAATACTTACGACACAAGTTTGGAACTCCGCGCCTAGTCAGGCCGAGGGGGCATGTCGGGGCGTGGAGCGGATGTCGCGCCCGAGTCTCTATGGTGCCTGGTTGGGCACTAGCACCGCCTTGCCCATCGAGATCTCGGCTTCCTAAACTTTATGACCAAATGCAATTTTCTCGAACTACAACCTTTTTTTACTTCTCACACATCGCGAACCGGCTCAACCACATGCTAACTGGCAGGCTGTTCCTTCGCTCGGGGGGTATCAGACCATTATCCAACTTGTTTAAAGGCTCTGGTCTCACCATGGATCATCACCACCCACTTCTCCTGCCGCCGTTAAACACTTCTCTCATCTCTACCACGTACCAACATGAGTCCAGCTCCTCTCATCAGCCACCCATGCACGGTCTGCTGCCGGTCGACTTCCATGCGGTGCAGTGGCTGCCAAACGACATGGTATTGCTCCCAAGAGCACCTCCAGACCGTGAGTATCATGTTTCTTCATCCTGTCACCCGATCTATCGTAAACTCATGCGGCACACACCATTCTCTAGGACTGGCCTTGTCATCGTAAGGAATGTATCCTAATTGCCTCTCCGCCGCCAGTGGAGCAGCAGTTCATCACAGTCTTGGCCATTCTGTTTCCCCCCGAAGAAGGTATGTAGCCGTCTCGACACGTGAGCCGTGTGTATGTATGCTGTTACTAATGTCTTGAAGAGGGCCCAAGGATCATCAGGGTCCAGTGTCGCCCGTCGCAACTTCGGTCGCAGGGCAAGTGTCCACAGCCACTCCTTAGTGAGCACTTCCTCAATGGTCGTGCAGAAGGCATGATCTTGACGCAGAGTCTAGATCCATTCCGATCCGCCTTCCACTCGTGGTACTCCCCAACCGCTCGGTCGTGTGGTGCTCCCATCAATCGCGCTATCTGTAGCCTCACACCTGGCGCGCCGTGGAATGGAACAGTCGTCGTCCTGAAGTTCAAGGGCTCTCACAAGCAGAGATACTCTGATGCTAGTCTGAGTGACTTGCAAGCATTATCTATTTACTTGCGTCCTCGCAAGTAAATGCCTGATGTATTCTTGTATTATATGTCACATGTGAGTGCACGCTCTTCGCTGTGCCACATTGATGCTAACGATTTATTGTGCAGGAAAGACTCACCTGTATAACATTTATTTTGCTGTCTATTCGACTTTGTAGCCTCACATATCGATCCTGTCCCCACAGTAGCTAACCCTTATCAATAGAATGGTACTTTTGTATACCCGCTTTGTTACCCGTTGCACCAGTGTCCCTGCCTCGACGATAGATTCGGAATGGCAGTCAAGGACCATCAATCAACGCAAACACGTCTGGGAGCGTACTATGATGGTCCGGCACAACTACCAGTTACCTAAGAGGTCACATGGACGTTTAAAGTTTGGGAAGCTACATCTCGACGCACGAGGCTGTGTCATCCTCGTCTCGCCGTCGGATGTCGGGATGCCACGTCGTCATCGCCATGGTCTCAAGTGCGCATACGTGCCCCCACCGTTGTATCTCGCCCTCACTCGTTGCGCTCGTTGCGCCTCGCCTTCGCCCGTCGTGTTTTGGCCCCCACTCCCAGTGATGATAACAGTATTTGGGTAACTAGTTCTACGGGCCCGTGACAGCGGCGACAACAACAACGAAAGTCAACACCTCTGGGGTGAGGTCACGGCGACGATGCCTGAAGGACGGGCATCGACAGCTCAGCCGACGGGACTTACTATGAGCTCGGGCATACTCCGATGGGCGACCACGCGAACGCCACTGCATACCAGCTCACCAACGTCTTACCATTGCCCAGGGCAGCCACTTACTCTACACAGACGCTATATGGTGCATCCGCACGAGCGATGTCCTTCGTTGTCGCTGACCCCATCAGACCGGGTTCATGCCAGCGGTATCGACCTCGGACCTGAGTACCAACGAGGTACGTCATGCCGCCACATTGCACACTTTCCCTGAGGACAAGTCAGTCGTCTAGATGTCATATAGCTAGGATCGAAGCATCCTTCACACCTTTTACGCGCCGCCCGTCATGTTCGGTGTGTTTGTCTTTTTCGGTCTGACCGCGATCGCTAGTGGCTTACCAGCATGGGGACGGAAACAAGGACACACATGGATGGAAACTTAATCGGGTGAGTTCATGTTCACGAACGGTCTGGTAGTCTTGTTCTTCTTATCTGTCTTCGTACTTCATTCATATTTGCTCATTTAGATACCTCGTGAGTTACTCCCGTCCCTTTGGTTCATGCTCCTCATTCCAGTCATTCGGCCCTAGATCAAGAGCCACAGGTCTGTTATGCCCCACTTGGAAAGTTCCCCGCTGGTGAATTATATAGGTTCACTAGTGCGAAATACTGGTACAAGGACAATGCGACTATGCAGAGTGGGCGAAGGAAGCCACTACCTGAGAGATACTGGTGATTGTTCGCAAACAAGCAAGTCGTCCCAATCAAATAGTACGGTCCAGCGGGAATGGTTTGACATTCGCCTCTTTAGGACACATGCACCAAGGAATCGGATGCGTCAGCATCGTCGGGACCAGAGTGATCGAGCGAGGCAGTGCAGGTCGGTGGAATCTGGAGTGCAGTTGGACCCCTCGAGATGTGGACTAGAGTGGGATACTAGGGAGCAGACCTAGTCGGTAAGCGACTTCAGACATCGCATTACTTCCGGAAGATGCTCAGCTGTGCATACATTCAGGTCAGTTCTAGGCATGGAAGGTTGTTTGATTCCATTTGTGGGATGAGCCTAGGGATCCGATGGATGGTAGTTCGTGTCCCGTGGAAGTTAGGTCATACCTCAATGGACTAGAGAAAGGTACTTTATATGTTCTTTGAGATGCTGCGATGTTAGCTGGTTTCCGAACCGCTTGTCATCTGCTATGGTAATTTTATCCCAATTTGAATGCTCTGCAAGGTCTGGAGAATCCTACAAACGTCGTGTACGCATCCCCTATGTTTTTCCTTTTACGCCCCTCGATAAAAGTCCCTCTCACCATCCAAGCCAAGCCGAGTCTACTTGAAATTCCAGCACCAGCGACCTGTGAGCAATCTTCGATTTTATTCATGGGACGACATACGTCGACGTGCCGTCCTCCTAAGGTGCCGTGTTGTGCAGACTTGTTTGATCACGTCTCTGTGTGCCCCGATCGTTGACTTGATTTTACCTGCATTAATCTGGTAAGTAATCGTTCTCACCATGCACACGTCTAAATTCTTTGGATCTAGAATCCATTCATGCAGGCTTTTCGTTTCCTGGTAGTGCACGCTTGAACCCACTGCACTATCGTTTTGGTGCCACTGCCGTTACTTGACTCGCGAGCAAACAGCATGCTGTCGTTTGACTTCTTGGAGTAGCATATACTTACCACTAGCATTCGGCGAGGGTCACGATGCTGGCTTTTGAGGCAAACGTGACAGGCTGAGCAAAGTGTCGCGCGTTCCCCCGATCCGCGTGGCGGTGTTCGGACCTAATTCTCAGTGAACGATTCCAACAGCCTCAGAACTTCGTCGGAGCTCGGGATGTACTAAGCCATGCTTAACTTTTCCCTCTCAGAATAATCGATGAGTCGCCATTAATACCATAGGTGGTAAGCTCCCTCCGTGGCCAGTGGCCTGTGGTGTGGTGGTCAAGACATGCGACTCTCAGGTCAAGTGCACTATGTCAAAGCCAAGTATTTGACAGAGCGTTAGTATTCGATGGTCTCATTCTTCGGTAGCCTCATTCGAAACACAAACCATGTGCGTCTGCACGTCTGACATGCATCATTCAGGCCGCGGTGTAGCCCTCCCATCGTTAAAGTCTGCCGAAGAACTCCATCCTGCCTTTATTACCACACTATCTCCCTACCTGCGGCAGGTGAGATCCCAGCGATTGTCGTCGATTCACCGATTCGTCCTTATTGCCTGTCGTCGTCTCACTCGTGCCATTGCGTCCGATGAGAGCACGTCATGTAGTCGTGTATTTGCCCCCCCGCGGGGCCACCGCGATTCCGGAGACCTGCACTCACGAACGTTCGTCTTCGACTCGGCAAGGTAAAGCACTGACGGACCGCTAAGAGTTCACTGCGCTGCGCTTCGGACCGGGGGATCCGGGTTCTCTGACACACCAATACCAGTGGGGCCTTCTTGTTGGAGATCATCCCGTTTCCTAGTACATACTTAGTATCTTCTCGTACTTACATTAGGTTACCATATTTGGACGACGGCACTGACGCGTCCGTTCGTCACGCTTTCTCCAGTCTCGTACGTCACCTACTCACGTACTATAGTCCTTACGGACCCGTGTTATAGATCGACGTACCCTTTCACACTTCTAACCCATGGCTTCTCGTCGTTCGTCTAAGTTCCTAGGTCCATGCGAACACTAAATTGATTCTTTCCGGTCACGATTAGCAGTTAGCAATCTAGCGCAACAGAGTCGGAAGTGCTGATGTGTACAAACGTCAGTAACGCTCCTCCAAGTCGCAGCACTGCTGGGGGCGGCTAGCAGCTGCATGCCACTCGTCAAAAACGCCTGCGATCCGCTGCCATCACGAATACTTTTCAATTTTCCACTCGGTTTATATCCAAGCATCTTGTTATGAGAGGAAAAACGAGTACCCACCCGGCGCTGGATGCTGCTTCTAACCCCGGACATTCTATCAACTACGTTTCGATTCGAAGTAACTCTGTCCAGAGGGGATGTCACACGTCGAATTTGGGCCGAGGATCAGCATGATCGAGGGGAGAAAGCGATTGCCTAAGGTTCTTTGAAGAGAATGGGCGGCTTCACGGACAGGACTTGCGCCAGCACCAAGCCAGGGCATACATGCCCGATGGAAGAAGGAATGCCCTTCCGTTCATGTCTCCTCATTCACTTGTAAGCGATCTCTGTCACAGTGGCCCAGACCATCTCATTCAAGATGCCTTCAAAGGAGAGCAAACCAACCCTTGTGTGGGATCAATACCAACTTCACTTATCTTTGGAAGCAGGGTTGTCTACGAGTGCAGTCGGATGATTATCTACCTAGACAATACATGAAGAATGCACTGATCGAGGGAAACATTGACCGATCCCATAGTCATTGAGCCACCGCGCGGTGTCTCTATACCGACTCCCCTTCAGATAGCGGAGTGTGAGCCTGTGGCGAGACTCGGCCAACAGAACGCAGGTCCTAGATGTCCTGTGAACACATCAGTATCCAACTCGAATCACTCCGGACGACCCCTGTTGGCTGACAACGGACGTTCTCAGCCAGGAGCAAGGTTGGTAGCATAGGCTTAGTAAAACTACCATCATTTTCCAGATCGAAATACCTATGTTTACACAGAGCTTGTCACAGACAATGGGTCAACGGTACTTAGCTACAGGAACTATGTGAAGCATGCATGGCGTGGGAACGAAGAGTGCATACAGGAAAATCTCGGCTTGACATCTAGGCACCAATGTGTACATAAAGAACTCGCTGATCAAGGGGTACTTTGACCGATCTCATGGTTGTATTGAGAGCAAGCGCAGCGCGGGTGTAGTCCAGACAACCAGACTCGTCTACCATATGCTTATAAAACGTCGACGTGATCTTATTCGTCTCGGCGTCGTCCACGGCCCACATGGTGCCAATTACCGAACGGAAGCCAATAAACTGCATCGCCGACGCGAGGTGGATCATCTCATCTGGACTCTCCTCGTCACCGACAGTTGTATGGCATGCAGAAAGGTATACGAATTCAGGATCTTCTAAATTGCACCGGATGATCTGCTCAATCGTGAAGTAGCCATCGTACAGAGCGAACGCAGACTTGAAAGGTTCCCTACGGTTTGGAAGACCGTGACATGCGAAGTGCACCCATTCGTTCCTGCCAAGCTCACTAGCAACCCGCGAGCTGCAGGATTCGCTGCCTTCGATTCGTGTGAATGTGGCATGAGCACCGATGTTTTCACCGATGTTAGCCAGCTCGGAGCCGACGGAGAGAAGTTCACTCTGTCCGGTGAGATTGGCTTGACCAATTCCTACGAAACATTTTGCATTACTTGGAGGTTTTGATGGAGGGCGTCGCCTAGCAAGGATGAGAGCATTCAACGTAGGGGTGTAGGAGGAGATGTAGAGATCTGCGAGATTCTGTTGGCCTTTCCTGTACGGGCCAGCAGCATGCAAAGGCAGGTCGCTGAACTCGGCGGTAGGACACCACCAGATCCGGGAATATGGTGGATATTCCATCTTTTGAAGGATATCAACGATAGGGGAGACAACCTCCTGCCAGAGTTCCCGTAAAATTCTGCCAAGGTCGTTCATTATATTCGTTGAGTTTTTGTTCTTCTGAATCAAGGTGCGGAGCTTCGAAGATAGAAATTGGACATATCCCTTGCTTATTGACAACGGAATGTGGACCGGGTCCCGGTCGCCGAAGATGACAAGGGCATCACAGCTATGCTGGCTTGCATTGACAACGATCACAGGTCCTTTGCTCGCTGCGCACTGGAGATCAGAAAAAGGCAAGGGTAGAAGGAAACGAGAGAGGCCAGGCAACTTGCGGATGGCAGTCACCACTCTCTGCATCTCGACATTGAGTCGGCACACTTGTTCATGTTGATCCACGTCAGAGGAATGGAGTGCCTTGCGAATGAGTGAAGTCAAACGAGTGAACTCGCTGGCTAGCTTCTCTCCAGCCAGGCCTGATGCAATGACATCATCGAGTGGGAAACGGAGGCGAGTGAGCTGGCTCCAGAATACACTCCTGCCCTGTTCCAGCAGTTCGACTCCACGCTCTGGCGCATCATTGCGAAGACAAGCTGAGAATGCATCCACTGCAAGTGAGGATGTTTCCTTCTTGAGGATGTCGAGATGTCGAGGTAAGGAAGGAAGAAGGGAGAGATGTTCAACAAGGAGTCGAAGAGATGTGTCATATCCCAGAAGTGTTGAGGGATGCTTGCAATTTTCAGCAGCACTAATCCATGCTCGAGAAGCAGCTAGATCATGTAGAAACACTGTATTGGATACACCTGCCAGCTGAGTGAAAAGACAGAATATCTCCTGCTGGTAGGCAGACTGTCATTATTATGAGAACAAGGCACAAATGCACCATGGAATGTAGCTCACTGAGGATGATGGATGGGAAAAAGATTGTTCTGGATCATGCCCAGCACCAGGCTGCTTGCAGCAAAGGGAGAGTGTCATTGCGAGGTGGATCAGAGACAGCGAGCGATTAGGGTGACCTTGCGGGCGAAGTAAGAGCGCTTCTCTGTGGAGGATGATGGCCCAATCAATATCCTCTATCGCCCCAAGTTGCTTGTAGCGGGTGGAGAGACAAACCCCAAGATTGCTCAGAGACATCGAGCGGTCAGGATGACCGTGTGGGCGAAGTGAGAGTGCTTCTCTGTGGAGAACAATGGCCTCATCCATATCCTCCATTGCCACAAACTGCTGGTAGCGGGTGGAGAGACAAACCGCAAGATTGTGCAGAGACATCGAGCGGTCAAGATGACCTCGCGGGAGAAGTGAGAGTGCTTCTCTGTGGAGGGCAATGATCTCATCCACATTCTCCATCGCCCCAGGCTGGTTGTGGCAGGTGGAGAGACAAAGTGCAAGATTGTTTAGAGACGCCGAGTGGTGGGGGTGACCTCGCGGGCGAAGTGAGAGTGCTTCTTTGTGGAGGACAATGGCCTCATCCATGTCCTCCATTGCCCCAAGTTGGATGTAGCGGGTGGAGAGACAAACCCCAAGATTGTTCAGAGACATCGAGCGGTCAGGATGACCAAGCGGGAGAAGTGAAAGTGCTTCTCTGTGCAGGACAATGGCCTCATCCATATCCTCCATTGCCACACACTGCTGGTAGCGGGTGGAGAGACAAACCGCAAGATTGTTCAGAGAGCTTGAGCGGTCAGGATGACCTTGCGGGCGAGGTGAGAGTGCTTTTCTGTGGAGGACGATAACTTCGTCCAAATCCTCCATTGCCCCAAGCTGCTTGTAGCGGGTGGAGAGACAAATTGCAAGATTGTTCAGAGCGCTTGAGCAGTCAGGGTGACCATGCAGGAAAAGTGAGAGTGCTTCTCTGTGGAGGACGATGGCCTCATCCATATCCTCCATCATTCCAAGCTGGTTATAACGGGTGGAGAGACAAACTGCAAGGTTGTTCAGAGACATCGAGCGGTAAGGATGACCTTGCGGGGGAAGTGAGAGTGCTTCCCTTAGGAGGACAATAGCCTCATTCATATCCTCCATTGCCCCAAGCTGATTGTAGTGGGTGGAGAGACAACCTGCAAGGCTGTTCAGAGACACAGAACGGCAAGGATGACCTTGTGGGCGAAGTGAGAGTGCTTCTCTGTGCAGGACAATGGCCTCATTCACATCCTCCATTGCCCAAAGCTGGATGTAGCGAGTGGAGAGACAAAGCGCAAGATTGTGCAGAGACATCGAGCAGTCAGGATGACCTTGCGGGCGAAGTGAGAGTGCTTCTCTATAGAGGACGATGGCCTCATCCACATCATCCATCACCCCAAGCTGGTTGTAGCGGGTGGAGAGACAAAGCGCAAGATTGTTCAGAAACATCGAGCGGTCAGGATGACCTTGCGGGAGAAGCGAGAGTGCTTCTCTGTGGAGGACGATGACCTCATCCACATCCTCCATCGCTCCGGTTCCCTGATTAAATTTGGCAACAAGAGCCCTTGCCAGTGAATGTAGCCGTTCCACTGCTACACGTATTATTTCTCTCGTCCTACACGCCGACAGCAAGAGATTATTACCTTCTGAATTCATACTACCCACCAAACTCGCTCAGACTTGATGAAGTACACCTGTCAAACTTGCAAGTGCTATTATCTCTCTACTCTGCTCGCCGGCAGAACAATGTAAATACATTTTTTATTTCACCCTCACGGCTCGTCGAACTTAGCTCGACGTGGTGGTGAGTGAAACGTTGGTACCTCGTGCACGCACCACCTGACGAGTAAGGGAATGGTGCACGTGCTCGACTGCGCTTGGACAATTCGTAGTCTCTGCATGCCCCTCATGGCTGCAATTATTTCCTTTCTATTGAATATTCCAGCCCTTCCTGCTTACCGCATGAGGTCTTGGAATGTGCCGACCTAGGATAAAGACCGAAAGGACTCCTGTCGAGTAGGTATGAAACTGGGAGGATGCATGTACCTAGTATAACGACTGTAAGCTGTACTAGGTGAGTAACTGAGTGTAAGGAGTGTGTGGTATAGCTTACCTCCAGTCGAGTGGGTATGAGACTGGAGGAAAGACGAATGGAGCGGACGCGACGCGGCGTGGTATCCGTAAAAGGAAATGCAATATGTAGTAACATCGACTATAGCCTGAGTACGGGTATAACGGCGGGCTGTTCTCCAGCATGAGGTTCACATCTATCACTCCGTGGCGTTCCTTCCCGGTCATGACAAACCGAATAGGATCTTGAAATGTTCATTAGACAAAATGGCCCCTCACAAAACAGGATGCAGGCATGTAATTACATCGTTCTGCAGTGTGTCGCCGGCTTCTTGGGAAGCCACATCTCAACGCACGAGGCTATGTCATGTTTGTCTCGCCGTCGGCTGCCACATTGTCGTCGCCATGATCTCAAGTGCTCGTATGTACTAACCCGTGAGAACGCTTGTCATATTGCCCCCACCGTCGTAGTATCTCACCTTCACTCGTTGCGCTCGCTGCGCCAGTCGTGTTTTGGCCCTCACTCCCAATGATGATAACAGTGTTTGGGTAACTAGTTCCACGGGCCCATGACAGCGACGACAACGACAACGAAGTCGACGGCTCAGCTGACGAGGCTTACTATGAGCTCGAGCATACCCCAACAAACTACCAGGCGAACGCCATTGCATACCGACTCACCCACGTCTTGCCATTGCCCAGGGCAACTGCTTAGTATACATAGACGCTATATGGTGCGTCCGCACGAGCGACATGTCCTCTGTCGTCGCTGCCCCCGCTCGGCCCGAGTTCACGCTAGCGGTATCGACCTCGAACACGATTGCTGGTGAGATACGTCATGCCGCCACATTGCACACTTCCCCTAAGAACAAGTCAATCGTCTAGATGTCATATGGCCAGAATCGAAGCATCCTTCACACCTTTTACGCATTGCCCATCATATTCGGTGTGTCTGCCATTTTCGGCCATCATCAGTGGTTCACTAACATGGGGATGGAAACAAGGACACGATAGATGGAAACTTAAGCGGGTGCAAGTTCATGTTCATGAATGGTCTGGTTAGTCCCGCTCTTCTTATCTGTGTTCGTATCTCATTCGCATTTGCTCATTTGGATGCCTCGTGAATTACTCCCGTTCTTTTAGTTCACGCTTCTCATTCTAGTCATTCGGTCCTAGATCAAGATCCATAGATCTGTCGTGCTCCACATGGAGAGCTCCCCACTGGCGAATCATGTAGGTTCATTAGTGCAAAACACTGGTACAAGGGAAATGCAACTGCACAGAGTGGGCGAGGGAAGCCACTACCCGAGAAATACCGGTGATTGTTTGCAAATAAGCAAGTCGTCCCCATCGAATACTACGGTCTGGAAAAAATGGTTTGACATTCGTCTCCTTAGGACACATACCCAGGAATCGGACGCGACCAGAGTGGTTGAACGAGGCAGTGCAGGTCGGTGGAATTTGGAGTGCAGTTGGACCCCTCGGGATGTGGACTGGAGCGGGACACTATGGGGCGGACCCACTCGGTAAGCGACTTCAGACATCGCGTTGCTTCCGGAAGATGCTCACCTCTGCATGCATTCAGGTCAGTTCTAGGCATGGAAGGTTGTTTGATTTCATTTGTGAGATGAGCCTAGGGATCCGATGGATGGTAGTTCGTGTCCCGTGGAAGTTAGGTCATACCCCAGTGGACTAAAAAAGGTACTTTATCTGTTCTTCGAGATGTTGCAACGTCGGCTGGTTTCCGAACCGCTTTTCATCTGCTGTGGTAGTTTTATCCCTATTTGAATCCTCTGCAAATTCTGGAGAATCCCCCAACGTCAGGTACGCATGCCCCATGCGTTTCCTTACGCCCCTCGATAAAAGCACATCTCACCATCCAAGTCGAGTCGAGTCTACTTGAAATTCCCGTACTAGCGACCCGTGAGCAATCTTCGATTTTTATTCATGGAATGACATACTTCGACGCGTCGTCCTCCTAAGATGCAGTGTTGACATTCGCTCGCAACCAAATTTACTCGCCTATAGGTAATGACCTCTATACCGGTCCAACCCTTCATTGCATGGCGTATAAAGATCCCCAGCAGGTCGGCCGTCCTGCCTGTGATCATCAATACCCTCGCCGCCATCTCCTTTGGTCGTGATGTAGTACTTGATAGGCCGTCGTGTCAGCCCCTCATTCTATGCTGGTGGCATCGTAACCTGAATATCTGTCAGCCTCTCTAGTTGTGACCTTTTACGCAAGTGCAGCGCTTCTGTGATCACCTGGTTAGCGCCCTCGATAGTTGAGGATGTCATCATCACTGTGTTGTTGGTCTACTTTTTGGCGAGCACTCTGGGCGACGTCTTTAGCCCAATTTCGGTTGGTGAGACAAACATGCAGGGTTCGCTATGACGAACGATCTTGTTAGCGGGATCCTCGTCAGATGAGAACTTGAGCATAGGCTGCGCTCAGGACCCCACCAAACACAGCGATGGAGTAGACTTATTCGATCACGTCCCTGTGTCCCCTAATCATTGACTTGATTTTACCTGGGTTAATCTGCGTAAGTAATTATTCTCACCATGTGCACATCTAAATTCTTTGGATCTAGAATCCGTTCATATAGGCGTTTCGTTTCCCGATAGTGCACACTTGATCTCACTGCAGTATCGTTTTGGTGCCACCGCCGTCACTTGACTCGCGAGCAAACAACATCCTGTCGTTTGACTTCTTAGAGTAGCATATACTTACCACTAGCATTCGGCGAGAGTCACGGCGCTGACTTTTGCTGCCTCATTAGATCTGTCATGAACGAATAGTTATGGTCCGTGCATTGTGAAGTCTTGCTTAGTCGTCTGTATCCTATGTTTGGGACCGGTCGAGCTCCACTCTCCCTTCCTTAACGTTGAGCTTCTCTGTTCTAGTCTCCAACGCGCCGAGTGGTCCAGCGCCGCGGGTCCTAGCGATCCTGACAAGATCTGGATGTGAGCTTCAAGGACTCGCTTGTGGCTAACGTTGTCTACTGGCAGCTTTGTTGGCCCCTTGAGATCTGTCTAAAGGCTGTCATATACAAGACATTTCATCCGGTGCTGACTCGACTGAGCTAGTTTGGGCGGGTATCACCAGGTGACTGTAGCAACCGAGTGAAGCCCAACGTCACGTGTCACTAAAGTTCCAGGCGGGAAACTTTGCCACGCGTCACCGCCCTCTTCGGGCTCCCGGCTTCAAGGGCCAGATACTAACGGAGACACTGGGCCGTGTTAGGTTCCCAAAAGTTTCATGCTCGGTTCCCCGGCTTGGGCGCCATCCAATGACTCGTTGGGACGAGGTCGACGCAGAAAGATGGGAACTCGGTAACAACGTCATTGTCAGGATGTCGGAGCAGGTATGCAGTGCGCACTGGCAGACCATGTGGTACCATGTCAAAGACGATCCGAGCGTTGCATAGCTGCAGGCTTCCGCCACTGACATCCGTGTACCGATAGAACCAGCAGCAAGTCTAGGTGACGATGGAAACCGGCAGCCCGATGGCTCGGATTTGAATCAAGAGAGTGTAAGTATAAGTACGTATCATACATAGTGCGCGTCGCTATTCCGACTCCGCGCGTCCTCTTCCTTGTTAGGCATGGCTGGTGGTGCAGACTTACTGTAAGTCGCGGTGGTCGTCGTCTGTGCTATTTTTCATCTCTTCCGTTTCAGATTCGGGCCCATGCTCATTGGCGTATGTTTAAACTGTATCCTATACGGCGTAAGCATCCTAGATCATGCACTTGTTCCAGAACGTAAATATAAAGTGAGAGATTGCAGATATTACTCGTCCAGGTACCATGTCTACTTGAACTGGCCTAGAGGTTTACTAGATATATTTCGTTTTCGACAGACTCTTGTATACTTCCAGACGTCCAAAGAGTAAGAATCCCATCGGTAAATCTCCCACGCAACTGAAAGCGTTGTGAAACAGTAGGGATGCATGGTGGATCAAGATGTTTGTGAGGCTTTTCACCCAGTCTTGCTGGACGAGTCTCAGACCACTTCGGAAAGGTATTATACTTACTGGCCTGCGAGACATTGAACACGGTTTGCGACATTGGAATTGTGTATGAGCCTCTCATCATTCGCTATGGTGATCCTATTACTCACCTGCCACGAAAGACACTAAAAGATGGGTTGCAGGTACCCCTGAAGCATTTGTTGTCACACCTATCTGTAAGAATCGGCTTCACTCTTGGGATTCGCTTGACCTCGGATTTGGATTCTAGTGCTAGTGACTGGTGAGTAGTCTCGAGCTTCCATGTCATAGGGCAATGCCCATTAACTAGACCTCCCAAGATGCCGGGTTGACCGTGAGTCTACATATGCTGATGTCATTGTTTTGAAGTGACATATCCATATCCATAGGTGATGATATCTACGCCTGTGCAGATTTTCATTGCGTGGCGTGTAAAGGTCATCAGCAGATCGGTAATTTTCCCCGCTATTATCAGTTTCTTCGCCGTTACATCGTTCGGTAAGTTAGGTTCTATGTTCTATGCGCAGTTGTTGCATCTAGTCCACCACAGTCGGCGGTGTCGCAACCGCGGTTTCGGCTGGCATCTTCAGGGAGTATCTTCTTTGGCCAAAATTTAAGGGTGCTATAATTACATGGCTTGCATCCTCAGCCGCTGCAGATGTCATTATCACAGCGTCGCTGGTCTATAACTTGGTAAGTGAACTCTGCGACCCTGTCAGTCCGATCCTTGAATTCTAGCTAGCTGCACCGACGCACAGGGTTCGCAGCGACCGATGATCTCGTCAACAAAATTATCCGGCGTGAGTGTGTTCTCTTCGGACGAGATATCTCACGATGACCCCGAGAAAACAGTGACGGTGCATACTGGTTTGGTCACCACAGTGTCTGCCCTTCTCAACGTTACGTTGCCTGCTGTGATCCCTGTAAGTAAGACTTCCTTCATCGGGTGCGCTTCTAACTTCTCTGACATCTAGCATACGACAATGTGAGCGCTGGAAGTTCGCTGCTGGACAGTGGAGGAGGATGTAGTCCCTAATTTGTTTTCCCCCTCTTCTCAGAAACTTCATTTGGGACTTTGCTCTGTCAAAGTTGTACTCGAATTCACTCTTGTCCACACTGAATGCCCGAGGAGGGTGGAAGGCGACCTCGTCATTCCGGGATAACATTCTGTTCGGAAACGGAACCGGAGGAGAGAGCACAGCAAGGAGTCGTGCACAGGTAATTGCTTCTGCCTTTACGCCTTTTTGCGAGACCCTCGATGCTGACGTGAACTGGCCACAGGTCGAATTATTCACTATCGATCCTCCGGCGGGGCGACCTGTCAGCATGGTCCCTATGAAGGTCTTTGACTCAGGGGGTGCCAGATATCATCACGAGAGATCCGCCTCAGCGATCGCCATTGACCAGAAAGTCGTAGATGATGTCTAGGATGTACTGGAACCTCTGATGCATGGCGTGGACGGCGTTAGGCGTTACGCGGGCTGCTTCGCCACTGGCTTGTGGCGCCATTTTTTGGTGAGCAGGTCGTCCAAACTAACTGCGACTTGTGCGCTCGTAGCACGGACTTGTATCAGATACTCACATAATATGCTTCGTGCCGTTCCCTGGTTGAGCCAGTAGACCCTTGTTACAGAGCATGCTCCGCTTCCCAGATCTTCAGAACGTCAGCCTCAACCTCTGCGTGTCATCTAGTTCCACAAACATAGTGTTTGACGGTTATCAGCGGAGATATTCGGCAATGCTGTCAGCAACACGCCTAATTATCATCGCTTGCTCGGTGGCATTCAGTTGTCCTTCGTTCCGACGTCGTTACGAGTACAGTGACTAGTTTCACTTCCAAATGATGTGTATGACATCGGACAGCGAGGGGAAGGTTGCGAATCGACGTCCAACCGAAATCGTAGTGAGGTGGGAACCAGTCGCGATCGTCGCAAGTCCATGCACTCCCAGCGAAATGCAACACGAACGAATAGAGCCTTTCATGGTCTGGGGATGATCTGGTTGACGGCGTGACTCGGTGCAAGATTGGGGCTGCATGAAAGACCAGAGCTGTTGTAGGTCACTGAGTGCACGATGTCAAAGCCAAGTATTTGACAGAGCGTTAGTATTCGATAGCCTCATTCGAAACACAAGCTACATGCGTCTGCACGTCTAACATGCATCATTCAGGCCGCGTTATAGCCTGGAAGCGGGAATGATGGCGAACGTGTGGCGGGGAGCCCCTCTCAGGTATCACCTCGGTCAATACATACCTTCTACGGACGAGTGTTCTGACGTGAACCTGGCACAGATAGAGTTCGCGCCTGGATATTCACAAATGGGATCACCGTCAAGCGTGATGCCTATGAAGTTTTTGCTCTCCGGAGCTGGTATCCGTCCAGAGTTTGTGTTCAACATTACCCCTGGGGATGTGCAAGAATCTCAGAATGCGCTTAGATTTCAAATATTACATGCACTCGAGCTTCGTGGCACAGGGGGGAACTGATACCTGGGCAGTCAGACATCAATATTGCAACCTGTTCGCATATAGAACGCACTACTGCTCTCTCTTGTGGATAGTTTACAACGGCAGAAATATGAACACGCAAACACATGGCAGTGACGTTGCACTACCAGCCTTGCAAGAACACCAGAGACCTTGGCACACCTACATGGCTTGGGAAAACCTATTCGGGGATTCTCTGGCTATGAACGCTTCAGCACGCAAGCAGTGCCTAATCTGTAGGGATAAATTACCTTCCCTGCTACCATGCACCTTGCCCACCTCACTAGCTCGTCATCTGACCATCCGCCATGCGCTTCCTCAGCCACGGTTTACCATCTCATTGTTTCCTCAAGGTCGCGCGCAACCGCCACGAAGAGACTTCTGTTTTTATCACAGTATCGTTGTGTGCCTGGCTGACGACGAGTCAGACTGTTTCGTAGACCGCAGGGTGATCGTAGTAGGATTGAAGCGACGCGTTCGCGGTCTTGGCAATTCTGTTACGTCCTTTTCTTAGGCTACTACTAGTAGCCTTCTGTTCAGTCTCGTCTTGTGTATTGATAGCATTGCATCCGTATTTCTTCCACTTATTGGAATGTGCCGACCTAGTATAAGGACTGTAAGGACTCCAGTCGAGTAGGTACGAGACTGGGGAGATGTATGTACCTAGTATAAGGACTGTAAGGACTGTACTAGGT
>JBBPKI010000645.1:0-19778 GCA_038089155.1 Nevesoporus exiguus
GACCCCAAGCATACCTGCAAAAAGGTCAAGGAGTGGCTAGAGGAGCAAGAATTCAAGACTATGGTTTGGCCTGCACAGTCCCCTGACCTGAATCCCATTGAACATCTCTGGGGTTGGCTGAAAAGAAAGCTTGCAGAGCATGAAAACTCTTCTAATGGAATTCATGAATTATGGGAAAGAGTTCAAGTGGAGTGGGACAGAATACCAGTTGAGGAATGTAGGAAACTGATTGAGAGCATGCCTAGAAGGGTTCAGGCAGTGCTTAAAGCCAAAGGAGGCTATACTAATTACTAAAGTGTTGAAATACCCTGTTTGATTCAAAAGTGCAAAAACCCTTTCCATGATGTTACTGTTTTAAATCAATCATATCTCCATAGCATGTGAACCAAATCACATGACTCAGGGAGCAATTTCATAGCCAAGAGTATGTACTATTTATAACTCCACTAAAGCTAATTGTAATTTCCACACTGTTTGGTGGTGTGCCTCACACACTGCCATCCAGGCCAACATGGAAAGGGTTTTTGAGGTCACTGTACTGACATTGGCCAATGTGTAGTATGAAGGGTATGAATATTTGATACTAACTGTTTGGCCTTGGAATGCGGCGCCCATAGCTTGAAAAATTCTGCAATTCTAGGAACCTGCAATAAGGATAAATGCAGGTGGCCATGCTTAGATGTTGTCACACAGCCAAAGCACACTATCCAATCAATATGTTAAAGCTTCCCCCCACTCAGACTGTGATGGGCATGTTCGGACTGGCAGATGTTGCATGCTCAGAAAATACCATTCTTTGATGTGCACACAATGGCCATCCAGAACAGCCATATTGGATAAGGACATCTAAGCAAAGATTGAAAATTGGGCTTCCTTGTGTACATGCTAATACCTATAGTCACCGTTGGCACATGATAGATGTTGAGAAGTTAGTTGTCATTTGTTGTGCAGGATTTATTTATTCCAGCAAAAAGAATTGAGGGCAGATATGAAAGAAAACAGGAAGCCGTCCACAATGACTGTTAGAAAGATCAGGCAACAGCACATCATTGATATTGATAAATAAGTCACCATTGCATCATGGCCGTCCAGGAGAGCCATATTGTGACTGTGCCCTAACCCCAATGTCAGAAAATATTCACAAGTCACTCACACAAAAGATACACCATCCCACAACAATCCGTTCTACTCCCTATTCTACAACAAATATGTCCAATACCTCATTCCATGCTGCCATTTGACTTGATCATAGCAAAGTCAAACCTCCACCTCCAATGGTCAGTCTCCTGTCATTGCTCAGCGGCTTTCAGCATTGCAAGTTGGTCAAATGTGAGTTTTCTCATACAGAACACACCTTGTCTTATAAATGTAACAATCAGACAAATACAAAGCTGATCTGGTGAGCAGCACCAGGCAATGGCTCAAAATTCTTTATAAAGTGGGTGATACATAAGTACTTTTGATGCTATTAGATGAAACTTTTTCTCAATGATGCTCAGTATCCAAATTCATCCATACCAACACATTATACCTCAACTGGATGGAGAAATCCATCCAATGTCTTTTTGGTACAGGACAATAGCTATGTTGTTTGTACCTTGTCATTGTCACTTGTGCCAGGTAAACATTTGTCTCTGCATTTCATGCAACACTATTTTTGAATGCTTATTTTTAGACCATGTGGGTTAGGGTGTGATAGTTCTGTTGCCCTTGTGATATCATGCCCCTCTGCCCAGAGTAGTTTTTTTTCTTTGTCATAACCATTGCTAACATTTCAAGCATAGTTTGTGTGAATGCATGCATGAGCTGGAGCTTGCCAATAGCAACCATAAATCATTGATCGACATCCATTGCATTATTAGTAAGATCTCCATTTATATTTATGTTGAACCCAGTCCTGATTATTTAGATCATTGTTCAATTTATCATTTCGACAAATCTGCTCTATATCCTGATCCTTCCATCCCCTCATCTTCCCTCTTTACTTGCCAGGTGCTTCACATTGAGATTCCTGAGAACATTGAAGGTAATGTGTTACGGAGCACGTCCTTCTGGACTGCTAATGACAAGGGTTCTTTGTGAGGAGGCACTCACGAAGAGGTGCAACGTCTCACAATGAACTGGAAGGCAAAGGCAAAGTGGAACTGTTGAGGCGACAGTTCAGGCAAGAGCGAATCCAGAGAAGAGGTGGATTGCATAGGTCTAACTTGGGGTTACAAGCAGGTAGACTAGCTACTTTATAGTCCAAGATACGCGCACGGACCAAGATAAGGGCAGGCATAGAAAGAAGAAGAAAGTAAGGGAATAACTGCAGGTGGCTATGAGGACAACGACAGCATGCGAGAGAATGCTGTTAGGAGATTAAATCCGAAAGAGGAGTTATCAAGTGAGAACGGAAATGGTAAAAGACCAATCGTACTCATTGAGAGAGAAGGTCACGAGAAAGCATACATACTTTGAATGCGGATGAGGATACATAAAAGGGACTGACTCAGAGATGAGAAGGAGGCCCGGATGTAAGGATAAAATTGTAACATAATGTCAACCCCACTGCAATCAAGCTGCAGGTCAGTTTACTCTCAACTGCTGTCTTCAATGATAATAAATTATATCAGAAAATATTGCTTTGTGTTCATGAATATTTGAATCTGTTATACAACCCCTTGAACGAGCAACAATACTGCTGTTTGTGCACTAAGTGGTATCATTGTGAATGCCTAACAAGATACTCCACAATCACTTTTCCTGAAGCTCATGCTCATCTTATACCTGTACCTACTGACCATTGGCTCATCCCATACCTAACCATGCCGATTGCATGAGGTGGTCCATACAATCTGTTCAGAAATGGTTGGGTTTGGACAGCCACTAGCATCTGTCACATGTTCAAGAGTGAAAACGGATGTTTGCCCACTAATTGGCTGAACATGCTTATGAGCTGCAATGCATAGGAAGGTGATGACATTGCAAATTGGAATGGATGCCCAAGATGCAGTAATCCCTTGTAGTTGTAGGCAAATGCATCTTGTCAGCTTGATAATTGATGTATGTAATGTTAGTGAATGGAATTAGCACGTCCATAGCATGAACACATTTGCTGATCACAGCTCTCTTCTGTGAGAATGCTGTCCACTATATTCAGATTCACTTGTAATCTTGCCCAGTTGGATGGAGCCCACAATCTAATGCACATACTGTCTACACTACTGAATACTACTTATTTAATACTGCCTTTGTTGTCACAGTTAGCACGTGGCAGCCTGGTCAGCTTATATTACTATATCCCCATTTTGGAATTAAGTTTCTAAATGTGATCACATATTTTCTTTCATTGATGTTCCCATCAAATAGAGCATTCTTCTACAATCATTTTGATCCCCTAGTCTTGCAAATCAGTGGACCCATTCTTGAGATAAAAATCAAACAAGGTTATAGGGGGTCACAAGGGAAATCACTATAAAGACAAGGTTCAGAGCATTCAAAAACATCTCCACTTGATTCCTATGGTTCTAAAACCCCTGCTAGAAATGCTGGAATGATTCTAGGTTCATTCTATGGTATGATATATCATATTTTCTTAGGGAATAAGGAGGAGATGATGATGCCATTTGATAATCTGATTTTCTAGGGCTTAGAAAATGTTACCATCATCTTTAGACGGCTTTAAAATGGTAGGAGGCACATTTCCCTTATTTCTAAGTAGCTCTATTATGGCCAGATATGTTAATGTTTGTCAACTCAGGGGTAGTATGGATTAATCATGTGGATGGGTTCTCTAGGATCACAGATCCATTCTAACTGATTGTATATGACCTGAAAGCACTAGAATACATCATACCATGACTTTGAATTTGTCTTATACCATATTATCCTAAAGGGTAAAAAGAGGAGGAGAAAAAGGAGATGCCATTTGCCAACCTGATTTTATAGAGCTTAGCCAATGCTCCCATTGTCTTTAGATGGCTCTAAAACAGTAGGAGGCATCTTTCCCTTATTTTTAAATAGCTCTATAGTGGCTAGAAATGTCAATCTTTCCCGAATAGAGGTTAGTATGAATCAACCATGGGTTGAGTTTTCCAAGATTACAAACCCATTCAAAATGATTGTCTATGGTCTAAACACACCAAAACACAACTTACTAAAGCTGTGAATTTGTTTTATACCATGTTATTCTAATAGAGGAGAAGAAGTAGAAGGAGGAGGAGGAGCCATTTGTCAACCTGATTTTCTAGAGCTTAGCCAATGCTACCACCATCTTTAGAGCATTTTAAAATGGTAGGTGGCACCTCTCCTCTAATTTTAAGTAGCTCTATTGTGGTCAGAAATGTCCATCTTTGTTAACTCAGGGGTAGTATGGATCAACCATAAAGATGAGTTTCCCAGGACCATAGACTGATTTAAATGGATTGTCTATGATCTTAAGACACTAGAATACATCCTACCATAGCTATAAATTAGTTCAATATCATATCATTCTGAAGGGTAAGAAAAGAAGGAGGATTAGTCTAACACTACTATTGAAGATGTAATGGAACTAGTGAAAGATCTAAGGATATGACTTGAAAGATAATAGTACTAGTTGAAGATGTAATGAGATGAGTGCAAGACCTAATAATAATAGTTGAATGGCAAATGGTACTAGTTTGGAATAGACTAAGATTAGGAAAATAGCTAATAGCAGTGGTTAAAGAATTAATAGAACTAGCAAAAGATGTAGTAATACTAGTTGAATGGCTGACAATGCTAGTTGAAGATGTATAAGTGAGAGTGAAAGATGGAATGATAGTAGTTGGATATGTAATAGTACTAGTTAAACAGCTAGTAAAATTATTGGAATATCTAATAGTGCTAGTGAAAAGTGTAATAGCAATAGTCAATAAGCTAATGGAAGAGATTGATGATCTAATGATGTAGTTGAATGAGTAATACAGGAAGTCAAACATGTAATGAAAGTGATTAAACAGCTAATAATAGTAGTTGAATGGCTAATAGCAGGGGTGAAGTATGGAATGGTAATAGTCAAAGAGGGAATGATATTGGTTGGATGGCTAATGGGAGTAGTTGAGATCTGATAACATTACTCAAATGGCTAATGGCAGTGCATGTGGCAGATTGGAAAAGACAAGTGTAGTGAAAGTGTAGTCAGACAGTGCCAAACAAATGGGTAAGTCAAGTGTAGTGAATGTGGTGCATTTGTGATTAGCAAACTAATAGTACACTGTGTGACAAATAAAAGTGTAGCCAAAGTGCAGTCAGACAATGTCAAACAAATGGATAAGTCATGTGTAGTAAATGTGGCACATTTGTAATTAGCAAATAGACAGTAAACAGTGTGGCTAATAAAAGTGTAGCCAAAGTGTAGTCAGACAGTGCCAAACAAATGGGTAAGTCAAGTCAAGTGTAGTGAAGGTGGCAAACAACAGTGTAGCCAAAGTGCAGTCAAACAGTGCCAAACAAATGGATAAGTCAAGTGTAGTGAATGTGGCACATTTGTGATTAGCAAATAGATGGTAAACAGTGTGGCTAATAAAAGTGTAGCCAAAGTGTAGTCAAACAGTGCCAAATGAATGGATAAGTCAAGTGTAGTGAATGTGGCAAACAACAGTGTAGCCAAAGTGCAGTCAAACAGTGCCAAACAAATAGATAAGTCAAGTGTAGTGAATGTAGCACATTTGTAATTAGCAAATAGATGGTAAACAGTGTGGCTAATAAAAGTGTAGCCAAAGTGTAATCAGACAGTGCCAAACAAATGGGTAAATCAAGTGTAGTGAATATGGCAAACAAAACATGGGCAAACACCTAATCAGAGTGGGCAAACACCTAGTATGTGTGCAAATACCTAATTAAAAGGGGCAAACACCTAATATATACATCTGTGCAAACACTTAATCAGAGGGGGCAAACATCTTCACCAGTGGGCAAACACCTGATACATGTGTGTAAACACCTAATTAGAGCAGGTGAACATCTAATCAAGTGTCTCTATATTTGATCTGAAACCTGTCACTGATGTTGTCATCACCTGTTATACAAGATTAGATAACGATTATTTATATGATCATTGGATCAATCACAGGCACCTTTCTTTCATCTCTCACCATTGCACACTCATCTAACCTGTTCTTCCAACAAACAACCATCATCGACACTCATGGCTGATTTTTTCTTCCCTAATGACATCCCATTTTGCATTCAGCTCAGTGCCATCCACCTTGTTCAATACTATATCAAGGAACAAGACATCAGACCTGAGGAGGACTGGTTTGCTATCATGGTGTGGAAGACATCATTACAGAAAGATCTCAAAGAAGATGTGTGGGTTCCAGTAAAGTACTTTCAGCATGTTTGCCACTTCCTTTGGCAACACCACCTATTCATGGAAATTGAAAAACGTGCTCCTATCCTCTCCCTTGCCCATGATCTCTATGCCATGATTCAACAATACATCCTTTATATGGATGCAATCATGGAAGGTCTGCTCATGCACATGTGGATGCATTTCCATAATGTCACTGATCTGCATTCTCAATCAGATATCAAGTCAAGACTGTTCAATGTCTATTTATCCATCAAATACTTTATTGGCCTCCACAAGTACAATGTTGCTGACACGTGGAGGATACACAATCTGACCATTATCCCTGAATGCCAGCCAGTGTTTTTGCTGGGTAAGTGCTATCATTAATATCACCCTTGTGATAATATTAGTCGATTCATTTCTTCCATGCATTATATATAGATTGGGCCAAATAGTTTGATGAGAAGGACACAGAGGATGTGGTGTGGAGTGGAATCACATTTGAGTGGGATATCAACAATATTGCAGATAATGACTGGCAAGACATTGCAAGCTGTGTAGTGCTGAGACTTGGTTTTAAGGAAGGAAAGGAGTGATGCAGTGAGTTCAATCTTATCTACTACATGTTTTGTTATTTAACACTATGGGCATCCATCTAGACAAGAGGGGCAAGGGTAGGAAGGGACAACAGTGACATGGTAAGGATATATGATGATTCTTAGTAACATAACCAATTTGTAATACCACAGGAAAGAGCACAAAGGGAAAGAGAAAGCAGATTGAGGTAGCAGAGAGTGAGGAGAGTGTGGAGAGTGTGGAGAGTGAGGAGAGTGAGGAGAGTGAGGAGAGTAAGCAGGTTGAGCAGGTGAGCAGAAGGAAGGGGAAGAAATCAGGGGCTGTGGAGTGGGTGGAGACAGAGGAGAAAATAGTTGATGAGGAGGAGGAAGAAGAAGAAGAAGAAGATATAGCGCATAAGAAGAAGGAGAGGAAGAGGAAGAGGGAGAGGGAGAGGGAAAGAGAGAAAGAGAGGAAGAAGGAGAAGGAGAGGGAGAGGGAGAGAGAAAAGGAGAAAGGGAAGGGAAAGGAGAAGGAGAGAGAAAGGGAGGAACTGGAGGAGGAATAGGGGTGTGGGGAGCAGGTTGAGGAGCAAATAGGTAACAATAATGAAGAACAGCAAAGAGCAACAAAAAATAAAGGGAAAGCTCCAGGTGAGTTTCATTGTTAAGGATCAGATTCCAAAACTGGGTTGTCTTCTAATAGCTTCTGTCCAAGCTACTAATACCACATCTGCTGAAGCCAGCACTTCACATGGTGATACCTTTACACAGGCCTCTACATCTGCTGTTGCTGCAGCAGTATCTTCTGCCACATTTTCTGTTATGGAGCATGTCCTTCTGGACTGCAGACAACAAGAGCTCTTTTGCAAGGAGGCACTCACAAAGAGGCACAATGTCTCACAACAAGCAAAGAGGCAAGAGGAATAGTTGAGGCAACTGTTCAGGCAAGGACAAGTCCAGACTAGAGGAGGTGGAATTGTGCAGGTCTAGCTTGGGGTTTGCAAGCAAGGTAGCTAGCTACTTTATAGTCCTGTAATGCATACATGGACCAAGATAAGGGGAGGCAAAGAAAGGAGAAGAAGTTGAAGGAATAACTGTGGAATGACTAAGTGGATCATGACAGTGTGCAAGAGAATGCTGTTAGGAGGTAATGTTCTAAGAAGATAACTAAGTAAGAACGGAAACGGTGAAAGAGTAGTCAAGCTCATCCAGTGAGAAAGTGACTAGGAATTGTACATATTTAGCATGCAGATGCAGGTATATGAAAGGGATGCTTTTAGAGATAAGGAGAAGTCCTGGGTGCAATGATAAAATTGTAATATTACCCCCTTCATAGCTTCACAGCGCCACTGCATTCCTAAGCTCCAGAGGAATCCTCACTGTTGAATACCAGCTGGTCATCATTAAAGTCCTCAGTAGTAAAGGGGCAGTTTGGGACGGTGTGTCCAACAGCTCCACAAAGGCCATATTGGAGGGATGGGCAAGCTTCGGCCATGTGTCCCCAGTGATTGCATGCAGAGCAATGGGACGTGAGACAATGGGAGGCTGGGTATCCAGGGGTATAGAGGGAACAGTTGGGACAGCGATACTGTGGACAGCTCCATCACAAATGTCCATATCTTCCACAGGTGTAGCACCAGTGGCCAGAGAGATCCATGGTGGCAAGATGGGCTTAGACATCTGGGGAAATTGGGAGGACTCAAGTGGAGGAAGAGAGTATGGTGACATCAGTGGGGAGATCTCTGATGCAGACATTTGAGGGTAAAGAAAGATCTGGTGAAGGAGTGATGGGAGGTACAGAGAGACAGACTGGCAGCAGGTTTTCTGGGGTGGTAGGGCGAGTTATGGGCAGGGATTCCTGGAAGGTGTGCAGGATGTCAGTATCTAAATAGTTGTCAAGATCTGTCTCATTTAGGGAGAACAGGATCACTTGTGGGAAGTCTCCCAAGACACCAGGAGGGAAGGCAGAGATTATCTGTCTGAATTGGTGGTGATCCATCAGATCTAAGGCACAGAGACAGAGCTGATCAAGCATGGCAGCTTGTGTGGCAGCAAAGTTGGGGTTCAGGGATAAGAGTCTTGGTGAATGGCTAAACGACCAAAGAGAACAAGTTTGATGGAAGAATAAAATGGCCTCCATAAGAGGAAGTGAACGTCTAAAAAGAGGAATACTTTCAGCAATAGTCAAGAGCTGGGGATGGTCTAGAATGTGGGCATAGATAGCAAGTCTTTGGAAACAAGGTAAGGTTGATGGATAAAGGTTCTCCAAGGCCCAATCAGAGATCTCCCTTTGATGCAAATGCTGAGGGGAGATAGAAATCTGTGGGGTTTGCACAGTGGTGGATGGGGATCTAGGGACATCAGGGAAGCTGGGGTGATGGGGTGGCAATGAAGCAGTAAGTGAAGTAGGTGATGTGATGGAAGTCATGACTCAAGCATGATGTGGTGCGTTTGGTGGTGGTATTGAGGCAAGGATAACAATGAGTATGGTGATAATAGCGGCAAGAGATATAGTGGCAAAGATTGTAGCGATAATGAGGATCTGGTGAGAGGTGAGCATTGTCATCCAAGAGGAGAGGGAGCTCTTATATTGTCTGAGGAGAGCAGGAGTGTGACAAAGGTTTCACTCAGGTTCCCAGGTGTTTTCCAAAGTGGGATATCCTTTCCATTTGATCAGGTATTGGTGGCGATTAGCTGAACCCTGATGAGAGAGTATAGCCTCAATTTCATATTCTTCTTTGCCATCTACAAGATCCGGTGGCATAGGGATAAAGTTTGGGCCATGCTCCAGTGTGGTCTGATAGGAGGATAAGAGAGAGGCATGGAAAACGTCATGGATGCGCCATATGGGGGGTAACTTCAGCTGATACACCACAGGGGAGAGTACCTTAGTGATCTCAAAGGGTTCTTCCCTTTTGGAGGCCAGTTTCTGTGACAGGTACCTGAGTTTAAGGTTTGTGGCTTCGAGCCAGACCTTATCTCCAACCTTCCATGGCATGAACTTGGTGGAAAGTCTCTCCTTCATAAGGTGTTGAGTGGTGGAATGAGCAGCTAGTGCTTCTTTCCATGCTTCGGCAAGAGTAGAGAGGTGTTCTTCTATGGAAGGAACAAAGGATTTTTCTAATGGAGGATAAGCTCTAGGTTCATACCCCATCATGAGGTAGTAAGGCGATTGGTGGGTTGATGAGTGTGCTGTGGAGTTGTGGGAGAATTCCACAGTAGGAAGTAAGGTACTCCAGGTACTAGGGTGTCCTTGGCAAAAGATCCAGAGATATACTTCAAGCTCCTGATTGGCTCTCTCAGTTTGGCCATCCGTCTGTGAATGGTAAGCAGAAGAGAGTTTTATGTTGTACTAAAGGAGTCTGGCTAGCTCTTTGGCAAAGGAGGAAGCAAACTGAGGTCCCCTATCAGAGATATAGGAGTCATGCAGACCGAATCTAGGGAAGATGTGCTGGAAAAAGAGTGATGCAACTCTGGTAGCGGAGATGTTTTTAGTGCAAGGGAGGAGGACTACCCTCTTCATAAGGCCATGGTCGACCATGACCAGGATAGAGTCGAATGTATTGGAAAACAGGAGATCAGTAATCAGATCCATAGAGATCTGCTGGAAAGGGTGCACAGTGGAGGTGGAAAGAGGGGAGACAGGCAGGACAGTGGGATGAGTATTGGGTTTTGAAGGCTTGGCAAACAGCACAGCCGGAGATGAAGCAGGAGATAAAGGAGTGCATGCCAGGCCACCAATAATCCTGAGAAAGTCAAGCATAAGTGCAAAAGAGGCCTTCGTGACTGCCAAAGGGGGAGAAGTGAAGGAAAGACAGGAGATTATGGCAAGCATTGGGGGGAATGAAGAGGTGACCCTTGTAATAAAGGTGGGGAGCATCATAATGCCAATCAGCAAGGGAGGAGCAAGGAAACAAGGGGAGGGACTTTTCCATAGCATGTAATGCTTCAAGGACAAGCAGATCGCTGGCAGAGGAGCTGGCAATCTTGGAGGTGAGTGCTAGATCTAAAGCGGAAATGATTTCGGGGTCAGAGGATGGGATGGATGTTGTCAGAGGATGTATCAACATCATGGCAGCAGGAGAGCACATTGGCAGGAGTCATGGCTGTGCCAGGGATGACAGTCCAGAGAAGATGATCCTCCTGAAGAAAGAGGCTCCAGCGAGCTTGGCAGTGTAGAGAACTGTGGTTCCCTATGTTTGTATTTCTGATTTATAGGGCATCTGACAATATTGCAACTCATCCAATGTTATCCTGGTCATCCCAATGCTATTCTGGTAGACTGGATGACTTCCCAGTATGTTTCCGGTCGGGATCAATTCCCTACATGACCAGGTTGTGCAGAAACTGGCCAGAGTTGGTTTATACTGGCTGAGATCACTTCCTGGTGTTGTTTCCTAGTATTCTGGTGTCCAGGTTTGTTTGTTTGTGACCAGTTTGCATTGTTTTGGGCTAGTTTAGCTATTTTTACCTATTTGACATTGTTTTATGTTAGTTGAGCACTACATAGGCATGTTATTACTTATCTAATGGATGTTTTTCCACTCTCCTTCATGTTAGAACACCCAGTATAAGTCTGTAAGCCTGGTCCTAGTCCTCCCTCGCTGTCTGCATTGTGTGCAGAAGTCTGGGAATGCATCTGGAAGTCCAGAGTCCAGTTCCTTTTGGAGAAGGACTCCATAGGAGTAGTCCACATCAGTGGTACACTCTTTCCTGTCCATTTTCTACCTATTTCCGGCCATTTGCTATTGCCTTGCGACTCCCTAGGACGAACATATCTCTGTTGGCATCTTTCTGCATAAGGATGGCTCCTACAGCAATGAGAGAGGCATCTGTCATGAGGAAGAATGGTTTAGAGGTGTCTGGTAGGGCCAGGACAGGGGTGGAGGAAAAGATCTTCTTAAGGTGGGCAAATGCGGCATTTTGGACATTATTCCAGATCCAAGGCTGGGCATTCTTGGTGATGAGATTTAGTGGGGCAGTGATGTTGGCGAAGTTAGGGATGAATTTGTGATAAAAGTTACAAAAACCAAGGAAGGAACAGACAGCTTTGACTGTGGAAGGGGGTTGCCACTTGGTGATGGCGGAGAGTTTGATGGGGTCCATGCATACTTGTCTGTTTCCTACAATGATCTCTAAGTACTCAATCTCTGGAGCATCAAAGGTGCATTTGGAGAGTTTGAGTATTAGCCCATGCTCTCAAAGGCGTGCTAGAACATGACGAGTGCGATCAATATGGTCAGGAAGAGTAGAAAAATGAATTCCAAGATTGTCCATGAAGATCTCGAGCCATCCTTTGGGGGTGATGTCTCAGAAGACCCAGTTCATGAAGGCTTGGAAAGTGGGTGGCGAGTTACACTGTTCAAAGAACATAACAGTGGGTTCATAAAAACCAAGAGGAGTGATAAATGCAGCTTTCCACTGGTCTTCTTCACAAATGTGGATGTTATTATATCCCCAGTAAATGTTGAACTTAGAAAAGTATCTTGAGTTCTTCATTCAATCGATGAGGTCAGAGATGAGGGGGAGTGGGTAGGCATTTTTGACAGTATGTTCATTCAAGTACCTGTAATCCTGACAAGGGTAAAGTGATCCATCTTTCTTTGGGACAAAGAAGAGAGGGGATGCTTGAGGTGACTTGGATTCAACGATGCGCCCTGTGTGAAGATGTTCTTCGATGAAAGCTCTACAAGCTTCCATCTCTGCAGGGTTCAAAGTGTAAGCTTTTGCTTATTTGGGAACAAAGGAGTCCTTTAATTCAATAACATGATCATAAGGGCGATGAGGGGGGAGGACATCATGATTTTTTTCTTCAAAGACATCTGAGAAGTCAGTGTATGATTCTGGGAGGGTGACTTCTCTTTGGACATCCTTTTGAGCAATCTCTGTGGCAATGGTGGTCTTGCATATCATCTCAGCAGATAACCAGGCATTCCTTTCTACCAGTTCTGACTCAATGTTCCGGTTGTCATCTAATCCTAACCATTGGAAGAGATACCATTTGGAGGTGTCATCATTTATGGAGAGGGGTTCTTTGGAAAAGGAGAGAGTTCTGTTCTTCCAGTTGATGGTAGGGTTACAATCCGCTAGCCAATTCATTCCTAGAATGATTTGGGGTCGTCCCAGGCCTATAATCATGAAGTGGAGGGTTTCTGTTCGTTCTGGAAAAATGACAGTGGCATTGGAGTAGAAGTGGATTGTCCCAGCCTGATTGGGAGTCCTATCTATGTTCAGGGCTTGGATGGATTCAGTGAGGGGGTGGAAGGGAAGACCAAGTCTTTTGGCTAGTCTATGGTCAATGAAAGTTTTAGTAGCACCGCAATCAATGAGTGCGGTGGTGTTGACGATTTTTATCCCATGGGAGAGTTTGATTTGAATGTGAATAGACTTTTCTGATTCAGATGATAGTGTTACATGGGTGATTCTATGGAGAGGTAGTGTCGACTCATCTCTCCTTCTCAAAAATCCTCTGTTACTTCTGTGATAGAGGCAATGGATTCCTACACAGGTTCGAAGCTCTGCTCTAGTTCCTGGAGGATCTGCTGAGTAGTCTTCCCTCCAGCAGTGAGGGAATTGATGTATTATGTTAAGTTGTTATTGGGCTGTGTCTGCACAGCACGAATCCTATTTGGGTTGCGAGGAGGACAAGGCAGTGGAGAAGAGGTTGACTGGTTTGGGTGGTTCCTGGTAGAACAGCCGCTTTGCTTACAGATAAAGCATAGCTTGTTGTCCAAGCAGCACTTTCATTCATCAGGGGATAGACTCAGGGCGTTGATGTCCATGGCATTTGGGTCTCTAGTGGGGGTGCGAGGGGCAAATGATCTTTGAGGGAAAGTATGTGTTGGGGTGGTCCTAGTGGTGGTGGGAATTCTCAGAGCCATTCAAATCCTGTTAGCTTCAAACTGCTCAACTTTTGAGTACCAGTCAGAGATCTTCTTTGGCATGGTTTCCAGTCCAGCCATCCTAGAACGATGATACTGATGAAGGCCTTGTTCAAACAGGCCGATGAGAGCAAGGTCATTGGTGAGGGCAGCAGTGGTGGATAAGATACAAAATTCAGATACATATTTGTGCAAGTCAGAGACAGTATTTTGTCACAAAGCGACAAGCTTCTTCATGGCATCAGCAGAGGAATCAACAAGTTTGAAGGCTACCTGAAAGGTGGTCTTAAAGTCCTTGTAGGTTCCGAAGGAAGGGGGAGACTTATTCATGGCCTCCTGGTGAATAACAGTGGCCCAGGTGAGGGCGGAATCCTTCTTCATATATGATAGTGTGAAAGCGATTTGTCTATTGTCAGTGGTATAGATTTCTTTGTTGATAAGGAGGTAGGTGTCGACTGAGAGGATCCAAGACTTGGCTGTGGAGGCATCTCCATCATAATCAGCAGGGACACTGATCTTGATCTCAGTGGGTTTAGAAGACATTTCTTCGTCAGAGTCTTCGCTATCAGATGGATCTGGGGAAGGAGGACAACAAGGTGGTTGTGAATGGATAGATTGGACAGGGATGACAGGGGTAGGAGCAGAGTATGCTGAAAGTGGAAGAGCAGCAGAGGTGTTGTGCTCAGGACGACGTACTATTTGAGAGACAGGTGCAGCCCAAGGATCAGAAGAACTTCCAGGTCTGATGGCAGGCTCTGATTCTTTGACTTCGATGGGTTCAGGCTCAGAGGATTCTCCTCTAGTGGTAGCTCTTCAGAGTGCTTGTTCAAGTAAAGTGTTACAATGACCCAGTATTTCAGGAGGATAGTTTGGGTTAGATGACCCAGTGACTCTTCAGGACGGTGATGACGTTTTGACAAGGGGTTCCCTACTCTGTTGGCAGAAGGGGAAAAGGGAAAGCTAGACCTTTTGTTATGGAGCACATCCTTCTGGACTGCAGACAACAAGAGCTCTTTTGTGAGGAGGCACTCACAAAGAGGCACAATGTCTCACAACAAGCAAAGAGGCAAGAGGAACAGTTGAGGCAACTGTTCAGGCAAGGACAAGTCCAGACTAGAGAAGGTGGAATTGTGCAGGTCTAGCTTGGGGTTTACAAGCAAGGTAGCTAGCTACTTTATAGTCCTGTAATGCATGCATGGACCAAGATAAGGGGAGGCATAGAAAGGAGAAGAAGTTGAAGGAATAACTGTGGAATGGCTAAGTGGATCACGACAGTGTGCAAGAGAACACTGTTAGGAGGTAATGTCCTAAGAAGATAACTAAGTAAGAATGGAAATGGTGAAAGAGTAGTCAAGCTCATCCAGTGAGAAAGTGACTAGGAATTGTACATATTTAGCATGTGGATGTGGGTACATGAAAGGGATGCTTTCGAAGATAAGGAGAAGTCCTGGGTGCAATGATAAAATCATAACAAGTCATATCCCATTGTTCCACAAGCAGTGTATCAGGTGGTTGGGCAAAGGTGGGCAGAGTGATCCTAATGGTGGCATGTATTGCAATGTACAGAAAGGCATTGAGCACTATTATGCCCAGGGGCCCATTGTTTACACTTTAGGCAGCTGTATTGGGGGCAGTGCTTTTGAAAATGCCCAAGGCTTCTACACTAAAAACAGCAAGTTATGGCTAAGTTTTTGGGGGAGATCTCAGGATGAGGTGGGGAAGGTAAGACTCATTCTGAGACAGAGATCTGCTGGCTGGCAGGGGTGATTGTGGTGGGTTGGGGAACAGGTGCTCTAATGGGGGTGGAAATGGTGGGCAATGGCATGGGAGGCACTGGTGGGGATGTGAATTGTTCATAAAGTGAGGCATGAAGGATGAGGTCATGCTCTTTGTACTTGTTGAGCTCTTTGTCAGTGAGCATGGCATAGACTGGTTGGAAGATGGGCCTAATGTCCTTAGGTTCTAGGGAGACAATGGCATCACCAAAGCCTACAGCAAGGAGAGCATCAAGGAGGTGGGAATGTATTTGATACAGTCCAGTGTGAGCTCCATCAAGGTGGGGAGCAGAGATGGTGTGACGGTTAGGGAACTGTTTGAGGTAATGGGTGGTCAAGTTCAAAGGCATGGCAAGGGCAATAAGAGCTTCCAGTCCTTTAGTGGTTCTGGAGACAGGGGTATGTCCTATATAATTCTAAGAAGAGGAGGGCAAGACAAAATAGTAGAGTAGAGTACATGTCATTGAAAATCAGGGAGAAACTTAGCATATACATGGTGAGTGAAAGTGGCAGCAGTAAATTCAGGATGAGACATGGTGAACTAGTTATGGTGGGTGGCAAGTCAGTGGATTATAGCTCTGGTGAAGAGGATGGCAGCTGGGAGGATGGAGATGAGGACAGCTAGTAGATATAGGGAAATGAGAATGGCAATGAATTGTTGCTTTGTCATGGATCAATTAGTATCTAGGTGGACTGATTTATACTCCATCAGTAGGTCCTGTGCTTGATCAAGGTTGCTTTTGGGTTCCCAAGTATTTTCTGATGACAGGTAACCAAGCCACATGATCAAGTATCACCTTCATGATCCTTTATCTCTATGGGCAAGTACAGCCTCAACCTTGTATTGTTTTTTGTTGTTAAGGAGGTCAGGTGGGGGTTGGAGGAAATTCTCTCCAAATTCAATAGTGGTGTGGTATGGGGAGAGTAGGGATGCATGAAATACATCATGGATTTTCCATGTTGGGGGTAGCTTTAGTCAGTAAGCAATGGAGGAGAGTACTTGAGTGATTTTGAAGGGCCATTCTCTTTTAGGGGCTAATTTCCTGGAGGGGTAATCAAAGCAAAGATTAGTGGCTTCCAACCACACCTTATCTTCAACTTTCTAAGGGTGAATTTGGAAGAGATCCAATCCTTTATGTACTGTGCAGCCTTCTGATGGGCTGCTAGAGCTTCATCTTATCCCTTGGAAATTAGGGACAGGCACATTTCTAATGTGGGGAGGAATGTTTTGTCTAAATTGGGGTATGATATGGGGTGGTATTCCATCATAAGGAAGAATGGCATTTCCTTGATAGTGGAGTGGACTGTGGAGTTGTGTGAAAATTCAGCAGTAGATAGGAGATTGGCCAAATCCTGGGCTCTCCCTTGGCAGAATATCCTTAGGTATGTCTCCAGTGCTTGGTTAACATATTCTGTTTCTCCATCAGTCTAGGGATGGTAGGTGAAAGATGGCTTCATGTCAAACTTGAGGAGATGTGCCAATTCCATGGCAAGGGTGGACACAAACTGTGGTCCTCTATTGGAGATGACAGTGTCATGAAGGCTGAATTGTGGGAAGATATGGGTGTAAAAGAGTTTAGCTACTCCTTCCACATTAATACTTTTGGAACAAGGAGTGAAAATTACCCCCTTCATAAGACTGTGGCCAACCATGACCATCACAGCATTAAAGATGCCCACATGGGGCAGTCCAGTGATGAGATCAACTGATATCTGTTGGAAGGGGTGGGTTGTGATGGAAGAAAGCAGGGATAGGGGGGGTACCATAGAGTGGATATTTACTTTGTTTGCCTGGCAGATGGTATAGCCAAGCACATATTGGTGAATGAAGGTAGCCATACCAGGCCACCAATAATTGCAGGAGAGCCATTGTTGTGTGTGGAAGATCCCTTCATGTCCTCTGGTTGGGGAGGTGTGCAGGGAGACAAGGTCAGGGTGAGCAGGTTCTGGGACATAGAGACAGTTCTTGTAATACAACTGCCCATCAGTGAACCTCCAATCCAGGAGGAAGGAGCAAGGGAGGAGTGGTAGCTCATCCTTCAAGGCATCAATGGCCTAAAGGACCAGTGGGTTGAAGGCAGACAATGCCTTGATCTTTTGTGCAAGGGTGAGGTCCAGGGTATGGATGGTGATGTGTTCCAGGAGGTACTCATGTAGAGACATGTTGACTGGAATAATTGTCAACAACTTGTTGTCATCCAAAGTGTCCATCTCGTCCTTGTGGGAGAGTGCATTGGTGGGTCCTATCTGGGACCTGGGAGTGACTTGCCAAATGATATCAAAGTCCTATAAAAAGAGGCTCCAGTGGACCTGCCAGTGGGAGAGATTCTGTGGGGTACACATATATGACAGATTTTTGTGGTCTGTCATTATAGTTACTGGGTGACTAGTACCTTGTAGATACTGTTGCCATTCTTCTAGAGCTTTGATTACTGCCAATAACTCCCTATCATAAATATCATAGTTCTGCTTAGCAGGAGCAAGGGTGGAGAAGAGATAAGCAACCAGGTGAAGGTCACTGTTACCATCAGTTTGCATGAGAATGGCCCTGATGGCTGTGAGGGAGGCATCAGTCATGAGGGTAAACAATTTGTCCATATTGGATAGCATAAGAACTGGTGCTTGGGTGAAACTCTTCTTCAGGGTCCGAAATGTTATTTTTTGGTCTGCCCCCCAAACCCAAGGCTGCTTGGTTTTAGTGAGTAGGTGGAGTGGGGTGGCAGTGGATGAGAAGTTTGGGATAAACTTCCTAAAGAAATTACAAAATCTAATGAAGAAGCAGGCTGCTTTTACCAATCATGGTGCATTCCAATTGGTAATGGCAGTGAGCTTGAAGGGGTCCATCTTGACTACCCCTTCTTCTACTACCATGCCAAGATATTCCACTTCAGGGGTGTCAAAAGTATATTTTGAGATCTTCAAGGAGAGGTGGAGCTCTCTCGATTGTTGGAGGACCTTCTTGGTTCTGTCATGGTGAGTATGCAAATTGGAGGAATGTATCAAAATGTCATCCATGTAAATAATTACCCATCCCTGGGCAATGTAGTCTCTGAAAGAATGGTTCATAATGGCCTGAAATGTAGCTGGTGAGTTACAAAGCCCAAAGAACATTATGGTTGGTTCAAATAACCCAAGGGGCATAACAAACACTGCCTTCCATTGGTCTTCTGGTCAGATGAAAGAGACCATAATACTCCAGGGTTTGCTGGAGTTCATCCTTCAAAATCTGAAGGTAGAGGTCCCCATTCATCCTTTCATCAATCTTAGTGGCAAATCTAACCCCATCCCAAGTCATACAGCCCCACATCATCAGAGAACCTCTTGCAAACTTAAGAATTCCATCCACTAGCCTATTACTGAGTCCCTCACTTGTCTTTTTCCAAGCCCATTTGCACCCATCTGATCCTAGGCAATTAATTTTTGTCTCATCAGACCATATTATCTTCTTCCAATCCTCTACAGTCCAATCTTTATAGGCATAAGCAAAATCCAAGTGAGCCTTGTGATGCCTAGCAGAGAGAAGAGAACATTTGGACTTGACTACAGCTTTCATGCCAGCTTTCTTCAAATGAAGGTGAACTGAACTGGCAAAAAGTGATTTGTTGATGATGTTGGTAAGAGATTTGGTGACTTGGACAGCATTTTCAGCCTTTTCAGAGGTAATCAGATATTGAGCATGTTGAGTATTGGTAGGGGAAAGGTTGGGAGGGCAACCTCCTATAGCCTTAGGAAGAGCAGAATGCTCTTTGGAGTGAAATTTTGATATGATAGAAGGGCTAACACCAGTTTTCTTGGCAATGGCTTCACCAGAATGGCCAGCATCAAGCAAGAAGAGGGTGGTGCTTTGTTGAGTAAGAGAGAGAGATCTAACCATAATGGAAATAGAGAATTAGGAAGTGTAGGAAGTGTTTTAAACTCAGATGTGCTAATTATATATACAGCGACTCCCAAAACCACTGCAATGTTTGACTATTTTGCAGTATTGGAAGTGTAGTAAGTGCAAGTATGGGAGTATCGCTTAGCTTTGGTTGGATTAAAGGTAGGGGACACCTCTGGCTATCTGCTGATCAAAAACTTACATAATTCGGTTCAGGGGTTGCTAAGATATGGACATTTTAAAATGACAATACCATTGCAGCAGTTTTGTCACTTTTGTCAAAGAATAGGTATTTCTGATATATCAGTACTTGGTATAGCCTCCTTTTGCCTTAAGCACTGCCTGAATCCTCTTAGGCATGCTTTCAATCAATCCCTGACACTCTGCAGC
>JBBPKI010000646.1:0-19774 GCA_038089155.1 Nevesoporus exiguus
CCAAGAACCGCCCGAGGAACCGCCCCAGGAGTCACGCGCCTTGAGGTTCGCCGCGGAGACGAGGAGAGCGAGAGGAAGGAGAGCGAAGACACGAGCGAACATGGTGAGCGATAGAGCAGTACTGAGTTGCTGTGGAAAGCAGATGAAGGCGGCGGTTGTAGTCGACCTGCTGGTCTACCTCGCCCTCCCATCCTTTTTATACCTCGAGAGCGCGACCCCTTTCGAGGGATTACGTTCCAAGACGGCCTTCGTGTCATCGAAATCACTTCGTCGTGCTTCAGGTGGTACGCTCCGGCTAGCGCGTGCTGTCGAAAACGACGACAGCAATGCGGTACTTTCAGGGTTGGCTACCCTGCACGTCGAGGTCTGAGCTGGGTACGATTCTGATATTGATGGCAGCCACAGCATATTTTACGTTGGCTGCCGACACGCTTTCTGACAAGCAGAACGCAGTATGGAGTCTGAAACAGACCCGAATATATCCATGCCTGCCTGTGCATCATGTATCACCTTCCACGTTAAAGTGAGGTGATCGACACAGAGGAAATGGTACGTCACCCCAATGACGAGCCTTCGACAAGATGGATGAGAGTAGGTAGAACCTCAGGCCCCTACTAGACCGTGGGTCTACGTAGTACAACTTGACTTGGCCCGAGGAAAAGTGTGAGCATGATGCGAGATGGCCGCATGTTAGCATCCGACCGCGCTTATGATTGTCGACCGGTTCGTAAGCCAGTCGACGTGGCGGGAACTTTTTCCCGTCTAGCGCGCCACAATCATCATATCTTCTTTTGAGTGGCGATCCTGCAGGCCCAGTTTGCTGAACCAGCAGTTGAGAGCCGAGGGTTTCTTCCGCATCCATAAACCGTGGGAAAGTGGATAGCGGAAACTCCTTCCTTTTATAGTGGTTACTTCTTCTATGACTTGAAATATCCACAGGCTTTCAAGTGGTCCATTTCTGAGTTTGCACGCACAGTAAAAATATCGATGGCAGGTAGACCGCATTAATGTAATCAAACCGAGCGTGCTGACCAGCATGCGGTCAGTCAAACTGATCAGCTCACCACCACACTGAAAAAAAGCTTTGAAGGATTGACCAGGGTAAGAGCATTAAATAACTACTATGGTATGCGACATATCGGTCATAGAACTCCACCCATCCTACTGAACGCCGATACTAATAATTCTCTGGACTCGAGCGCGCCAAAAATCAGGCATTGATGTTGATGGGCGAGCAACCAACGTTCACGAGACCATTCTAGCAAACACGTCAGGAAACGAGCCCGAGTCGAGTGAAACGCTCCGTACGTAGTCGTCGTTGCTGCAGCAGACAACCTGCTGCTGAGCTGAGCAGCCGCTGCCCGTACCAACCAAGGTAAGAGGAGTACAGGTCAAGCCGACAAGGCCCCCAAGGCTCGTAGCGGCGCCAACGAGATCGAACATAGCCAAGAGCGAGTTCGCCTGGTTCAACTGTACCGATCCACGTTAATCGTGACAGATATGTAGCGGGATGCTTAGACATACGGTCTGCACGCTATTGCAGCAGCTGATCGACCCAGTACTGCACTGGTTACGCGCTTCGAGGTGCGACGCAGAAGCAAGGAGTGCCAAGGGAAGAATAGCGAAGAAACGAGCGAACATCTCGGAGGGTGGAGCAGGTATATGAACGAGTGGACTGGATGATATGAGTAGGCGGCGAAACCTGGCATTATACCCAGTTCTCGCTGTTCCTTTATACTCAGCATCCAGGTCCCCATCGTCCGCCCTTTGGAGGACCGCACTGACCATGGTGGAAATTCAATCTGTCCAGTGTCAGCTGATGTGGTGCTGTCAGAGGCATTTCTGTCGAAGAATGGAGGGAGCCCTTGAATCAGTACATTGTTGACCTTGTGCAAGGGGAATACGACAAGAATTTGATCATAATGGCATTGAATCGACCGCACACCGACCAGCGTCATATTCATATTTTATTGCCGCTACAAAACTTTGTCATTGCCAAATCTCGAAATCTGGAACACTGGTAAGTTATAGATGAAGGAGGAGTACCTTTGCTCGAGCTCGAGATGCCCAGGACTCGAAGAGAACAACCTCAGTTCATCGCAGAACGATCGGGAATTTTGTCGTCTACAGCTTGGACGAACCTTAAATAAACATTTCCGATCAAAAAACACAACCGCGGTACGAGCAGTCCAGCAAGACATTGCTAACCACGTCTTCAAAATTCAAACGTCGAGCGCTTCTAATTTGAACTTGGAAGGGGTTTATCGCTTTGTAACTGTCCGTAAATAACAGGACGATACAATCTCTTATTTGGTCTCCGACAGTCCGACTATAAGTTTGCTTTCAGAGTCCAGAATAGTAGCTGTCGCGCCGATCCCGCCCACGTCAAGTATGTACTCAGTCAGGTTCAACGGCTTGTCAGGATCTGCCAGCTGCGCTCTACCCTTTTTGAAACTATGTGGGTGGAAACTCGTGATTTACTAATTTCTGATACTTCCAGGGGAGGCTTGTCCCTCGATGTATGCGGTGTGCAAACAAAGTCCGAACCTGTAAATTTGAGCAAGGACGCGATTCGATGAGTGCAGCCGGCCTGATACGACTGGACGGACGGCCGAAGCCGACTCTGCCTTTGAACCAAGCTACCGAGCACAGCCAAGATAAGCTCGCATTTCATTTCATCATTTTGGTGCGTACAGGGCACCAGTCGAGCTGGATCACTTGCTCATCTCACGGTACGACATGTTCTTGTTTAGATCACTTGCACATCACTTTTACTTGACAGACACGTCGCTAACTCGAAGCGAAATGCGAACGCATCTGTCAAAAGAAAACAAAAAGAAGCAAGTGCTCGGGAGTGTCAAATGTTGGCGCTGTCGACGCCCATCTTGCATCGTGTTTACTTGCATTGGTTCCTCGAACGCTGTTCGCCTCCAACGGTCTAGACCACCAGTGTGGCACGTCCGGGCCTCGGCGTAGTTTGTCATTTGCAGATCGTGTTTCAGTTTTACCCCTGAGTTTGACAGCCACATTTTTGTCACTCGAGTCTCGACTCGGGCATGACAGAGACGTGCGCTACTCGCCCTTTGTCCTGTCTGCCTTTGAGGAAACGCTTCCCCCATAAACTCGGCCTCACAGTCTGAGGCTTGTTGCGTCTGAGCGTTGAGCCCTAGACAAGACCTCGGCGTGACCCCGGTACCCCAGAGCGCCAACACGAACGCAGAACACGACCGGCTCCTCACGACGGCACCACCATCCGGGGCTGAATTTCTCCTCCACGTCCAGCTCCTAGCCCCCAGCCAAGCACGGTGGCCGAGCGTGGGGCTGAGCGGCCGCGCACCGCACACGGAGGCTACCACATGACGCACGGTCTAGTCTCCCTAAACGTACGCGTCCTTTTATTCAGGGACTGTGTCCCAAGCCCGGTTCTCACTACCCACTCCCCCACCCTCGGACGTTCACACAGCATGTTACGCCCGCGAACACGGGCGTCAAGCACCCCAACCCCGTCATCTACCGTACGGAACACCGCGTATGCAGGCGCACGAACACGGACCAACTCCCTCGGGCAGACGGGCCGTCGTACCCTTGAGGCGGATCCAGGCCCGGAGAGGCGGTCTCGTTCAACGCACCGGACCTCGGACCGACCAAAGAGATGGAGGTAAGCGCAAGGCAAAAGGGGCTACCGCGTCCAACCATCGACATCGACACCACCAACCCGGACGACGTCCGACGCAAACGAACCCACATCGCCATCGCCATCGCCATCGCCATCTTTCGGTCTGCTCGCCTTGGCCTCCTAATCACGATCCGAAATCGGTACAATGTCCTCAAAGAAGCTGCAGCCACGTTCTATACCCGTGTGGATGGTTCATGAAAGGGAGGCAAGGTTGTCGTTTTGGCAATAGGCTGCATGTGTGACGTGTCCAGGGACAACGTGCGTCCGTCGTGTCTGGTTTACGTGGCCCTCCCGTGGGCGGACTGCGTCATGGGACATACAACAAAGGGTTGGGCGACGGCCCGGATATCGGAGCATCCACTTGGGGACGAGCAAAGATCAATGTTACAACCCAGAGGAACAAAAAGAGCATAATAAGAGACCGTAGTATGTAGAGAATAATAACAGGAAATAATGTACTCTTGACGGCTGTAAACGAAAGGGGCGACGGAAAAACAAAGAAGAAAGAGAGTGAAACTGAGAGCAAAAGTGTAACAATAATATTAAGTCGTGAATGGCGTCTCGAGGCCGGGGTCGTGTCGGGGTGACAATCAGGCTTCTTGGTCCATAGCTTCCTTTTCGTGTTTCTTTTTCATCGCGCTCACTATAAAAGAGAAAAAGTACGTCAGACGGACGGAGCTCCGGACTTCCAAATGCGTACCTTCTCTCGATATCTGACCCGAATTCAACCAACCAGTCGGGAAGGCGACAACGATCTATCGCAACGAATCAGATCGAGTGCAGATGCAAAAGACTGACCACTCACTTTTTGATAAAGAATCTTGCGCGTACCCTGCTCGCTTACTTGCGTGTTAGTACCCTCCAACTCGCTGAACGCGATCGTGCATGAGTAGCTCGGGTCATGCCAAGGGGTGCAACGCACTTTTTCTCGTTCTCCAATCGACAACACTCGTTGCTCAGCATGACCAGCTGCCATATTATCGACTTCATTGCTTCCGTCAGGCGATACTTTTGAGCCGGAGGGTGGGCATCTCTTGCTGCGTCGGGTTTGGTCGTTCCAGAGGCGCCCTCCCCTTCGGCGCCACTGGCAGCACCGCCTTCTTCCAGGTGTGCGTCACCCCCACTTGGAGTCGAGACAGTACCCGCCTCCGATTCTGCCTTGACCTTTTCCTGACGTTTCTCTAAGCAATCCGAGTCAGGTCTTCGTAACAACAGAAAAGGGATAAAACGTACCCCACGCAGCCACGCTCTTCTCCCATTCTTCTCTAGCTTTGGAAAACCCTTCCTTTGTCAGTGTTGCAAGCTGTTCGAGTAACTCTTCTTGTCTGTCGGTCAAAATCTTGAGGTGGTCGTTAAAGATGGTGCGTTTGATGAGTTTCTAGGCAATAGGTCAGTCCTAGCTCGAGCGGCCGATGACGAGGGACGGACGGTCATCGTGAACTTGTTATAGGGGAACAAGACGGGCATTAGACTGAAAAAGTCTTCGTCGTACTCTCCGAGCCGTACGGCCTTGAGCGCAACGTCGGCGAGAATTGGCTTGACCGAAGGCGGAAACTTTCCCCTGACGTCCCATGATTCTGCAACTGATCAGCAACCATAGGCTGCTGGTGGCTGCTATACGACGAACCTTTCGAGATGGCGGATTTGAGCTCCTCAAAGGCAGCTTGGAGTTCGGGATGGAACTCGCGCTAAAAGGGGCAGTCAGAGGAGAGAAACGGAGGGAGAACGAGACGCACCAGGTCGACGACCTTCCTCTTCTTGCCGTTGTCCTCGATGATGGTGTAGTTCTTGCGCTTCTTTCCAACCTTGTCATCGCCAAGGAGGCTGATGGGATGTTCCTTGGTGCCATCCTCCTCCCTGCTGGGCCCAGGCTCGGTGACGGGGAGCTTTCTGGACTTGGGTTTCTTGGGTGTGCTCCTATAGGGGTAGTGAGTGGAGTAGAGCGCTACGTCGAAGAGAGGATCTGACATGTCCTTCATGAGGGCAACCTCGCCGCTCGACACGTAGAAACCCTGTTGTTTCGTCTGAGCAAAGTGGGTGCGGTTGTCGACGTTGAGCTCAGAGTCGTCGATGAACGGGTCGGTGACGTCGTAGTACTCGGAAGTTGCAGGTTTCTTCTGCAAACACGATCAGTGTCCTAGCGCGGGGGTTGTTGATGCGGAGTGGGATACCTTCTTCTTCTTGGGTTTTGCTTGGTCATCGTGGGTTTCCTCGCCTTCGGACTCGCTGATGTCTTGTTTAGGAGGCGGAGGTGTCGGTGGACGCTGGCCCGAGGCTTTGGCCATGGTTGCGATGTCGACCTCGTATTTTTCGGGGCCGCCGAGCGTGATGTCGAGCCGGATTGTCGTGAGCGGTTGCGGAGGTGGGGGGGCGGGGGGGGGGGACGGAGAGCGGGAGCGCGGTCGCGACTGTTTCGAGGACTTTGACTTCGGTCCCGTGCCCGCAGTCGAGGCTGGTTTTGAGCCGGTAGCGGATGCCGAGTGCCTCATTTTCTTTGAGGGGGGCGGTTTCACATCGTGGCTGGCATCGTGTACGGGAGTGCGCCCGTCGTTGCCGGAGAGAGGGCCGATGGAGTTGTCGCGGCTGCTAAGGTCGATAACGTCGCTGCGAGCAGAGCGGGCGGAGTTGTGGCTCGAGCGGGAGGTGGGGGGCGGGTCGGTAGGGGACGCTGGGAGGGGGTCGGGAGGGGGAAGGTGGATGAGGTCGAGCATTTCGACGTCGTCAGCCATGTTGAAGACGGGGACGAGGAGGAGACGTCGTTGGGGTGGAGGATGCCTAAAAAGGAATGTCCCACATCGACCGTGGCCATTCTCAGCCTCCTTTCGCGTCCTTTTTCAGCCTGTTTTTCGTCCTGTCGACTTGGAATTTCGCAACTCAGCCTCATCTTCCATCTCCTACTGCACAGCCACATATGACCAAACATTTCCCATCGCACCCTCGATGATCTACATCTCTGAGACCAACCGAGGTCTCACCATCGCGTCCCACGTTGGACTACATATCATCTCTCACACCGTCCTCGGACAAACCAAGACCGCATCTTCGCCACTGGCTTCGAGAAAACGGAAGATGGCTGGTTCCTTGATATCAAATGGTGCTTGAATTCTGGCTTGAGTGTCATGTCCGACGAATCCCCTACAGCCGGCGGCGCAGTAGCAATCGAGTTGCTTTCGGTCGCCTCGTGCATTGATGGAACACCAAAGCAATTATTCTGGCCCTCACGATAAGACGTCCTTCATCGTCCCACAGAGGATCCATGTCCAAGCTCGACAATCATCTTTATTGACATCGAGGCGGGGAACATCATAAATGAGCGATTGCGGCTCGGCGGGGGTCCCTTGGATGCTTGGTCAATCCTGACCACAGATGGTGTTCACTCGCTAGCCTTCCCAGACTAGTGCTTGATGGCTCCGTTGTTCTTCCCATGGTACCTTTGGTGCATACGCATCAGTACTAGATCGAGCTCTGGATGACTCAAGCTATCGGTGATACACATACCTGACAGATACCTAGCTGGGACCATTGCATTTGCCATCCAAGAAGGCAACGGACACCAGGGGCCCGAAGCCTTCTTGCATCACGTTTCACCATGGAGGGCCACACTTCACGTCCACCACGAGATCCATCTCATTGGCCACACCGGGTCGCTCAGTTTTTAGGATAAATTTGACCAAAGGTTCGTTTGTCAGGTCGGAGGCCTGATTGCACCGCGACCGTGGAAGAGCATCAAACACGGCATCTCCAATCGCGAGAGACAGCCCGTGTTTGGTGGCAGCTACGATGGACTCATTACGGTCAACTGTACGCTACTCTTGTCTGACGATGCCGTCCCCTCTTGCCGTAGTCATTGATCAATATCTAGATGTGTTCAAACTTGAAGCTGTGGTCTTGATGAATCCGGTGAGGTTGTTCGCCACCTCCGACCTGTCCGACTTTCCCTTTGCGGAGATCGGGCTTCCGTACGTATTCAGTGTGGACATATAAAAAGCTATACGACGTCTCGCTCGTGCATACGCCGGCCCGGGCAGTGTCCGTGTGCCGATCTCGTTGATCCTCGGCGAAAGCGACCTTGGTGTATGATCCACGCAGGGCAGGAGCTACTTTCACGCACCAAATGCGAGAGGGATGCCCTGGCGATGTTGACTTCTGTTGGTGAAGGTCGTGATTTCGAGGGGTTGGAAGCACTCAGTTACCTTTGAGTCTATGTGACGGGACCGGTTCAGGATGCACATCAGGCGGGACAGCTCCGCAAGGCGGGCTGTGTCGGATCGCGAGTCAGCGTGACGCAGTGCGGTGCTTTGAGTTTTGGAAACGTTAGATTATAGAATAAACCATTAGCGAGTGCCACCACGGTGGTACGTACGTACGGCGCACTTGGAGTCGAACTTTGGTCGGACTACCTCGATCGACGCAATGATTTTGACACGACATTCGTCCTTTGAACTTCAGGTCTGCCCAACGCTACCTGGTAGATCATCCTCGTCTCCGGCCGGTTTCTCTGCCACTCCGTTCCAAGTTTGCCACGATAATCGGATTCACTCGAGGCAAATTCCTCGCTGCAACTTCAAGGCCGGGGAGTCGAGGCCAAGACCGGCACAGCCGACACCGTCAGCGCCGATGTCCTGAATGGGTTTATGGACAAATCAACATTAATTACCGGAGGGTTCATATGACCCCTCCCTCGTCCGTGCCATGTGCATCTCCCTACTTTTTCTCTAGCGCGTGCTAGTGCACGAGTGTCACATCGTAGCATCTGAACGGCCGTGCATGCCCTGACGCGACGACCCTGCACTCTACCAATCCACCCTACGCTTATTCAAGGTCCACCATGCCCAACTCTTCACCGGAGGCGCTCGCGATCGCCTATGCTCGAGGTCCCCTCATCGGCACGTTTCTTGCTTTAATGCAAGTACACGTCCCTTGCTCTGTCCTGCAGCACGTTTCTCACAGCCCTTCCCCGCACTTCCCTCAGTCTATACGGGATCACTTGCATGCAGGCTTTCTGGTATTTTCGTACGTACGGCAATGACACCAAAAGGCTCAAAGTAACGGTACGTCGGTCTCGTGCCCGTGTCACACCGTTTTCTGACCCAGACTTCTTGCTAGGTTGCAATCCTAGTGTGGGCATAGCCGCATTTGCCTCCCACCAATCGCCCACGCTCACCTCTGTCTCGTCACAGCGTCCTCGAGACGGTGCATGCGGGCATGTCTATGTGGGTGATGGACGATTACCTGATTACGCATTACGCCGACGGGTCCGCGCTAATGTCAGCAACTTGGTTCGTACCTCGACTCGCCTTTTTCGTACTGCTCAGCTCTCCCAACAGGTTATCCGTGGTAAGTTTTTCCATCGCCCCCATCGAGGGAATCTAGTGACGTGGATCGTTTGGCGACAAGTCGACGTACACGCTCGGGGTGAGGCGCCGTCTATTGTCTGCCGTCAGGAACTAGAACTGATTAATCGAAGCTTCTTATCGATTTCTATGTTTACCTGTGAGTGGCGTTTGCTTGACGTGCCGCGGGACGGATCCATTCAGCTCCTTATATAGATACTTTACCTGGCGGGTATGGTTATGTCCGTCTAGCTCTTTGCGTATCGTCTCTGGGCCATCTCATGCATTTGTCCAGTCTCGAGGAGTATATGGATCGTCATTCTCATGGTACGTTGTTTTGGTTCGTTTGCATCGCCATCTCTAAATTATCAACAGACTGCACTCTCTGTCTCAAGAACAGGCGAGTACAAGAACAACCATCTAGTTTCCCAAACCGCTCAGCCTACCTTCCCTAGTCCTTAGTATCGTTGCCACCGTTTTGAGGTACCGCCTTCACGCCCTCTTGCGTGCGCACCTTCTGATTCTCCAACGATAGCGTCCTACGACCGACGTGGGCCAGCTATCTCGCTAGTTATCGAGCACTCCTCTTCATCGGCAACGCGCTCTTTATCATTGGCGACACCTTGTCGGCCAGCGCGATGGCGTACCATCTCAACAAGTACAAGTCATGGGCGCACGCGGGACGCGGTCGATCAGGTCGCCTGGATACGCTCTTGAACCGCCTCCTCGTCTTTGCCGTTGCCACCGGCGCATTAACGTCGTGCGTACTCGTTTGTCCTCGACGTTTCCTTTCCTCGCTTGATGCACGTCGGGCTGGGGGGTGACGAGACACATTCCATTGACTCGGCTGATGCACCGACCTGCAGGCTCGTCGACGTGATCGCCCTCATTCTGGTACGTCCTCCCCGCTTGCCACCCTAGCACCGCGAACAGTCCGAGACATCCCCCTCCCTCGTTCTCCATCAGACGCTCTCACAACCGCACGGCCTCGCATTTCTCAGCGCTATCCTCGTCCAAACACGAGGTGTGTCTTTTTCGTCGATGTTGCTCGTGCCTGTGACGCATTCCGACGCACGTTTTCTTTTTACTCGCACGAACAGTGTACGCCAACTCGCTCCTCGCGTCGTGAGTACCCCCCCCCTCCCCCTCTGCCCACGCGCGCTCACACCTCTACCCCCGGAAACAGACTCAACATCCGAAACGCCGTCTCCCGCACGTACGACGACCCAGACTCGGGCGTCCCCCTCCAGCTCCCCGCCATCTCCCTTCGGTTCGCACGACCCTCGGACCTGTCGACGGTCTCGGAGGCCGAGGACGGGACGCGCGTGCGCGTGCACGACGTGCGTCTCTTTCCCCTCTTTCTCCTGCCCTGCCCTTCTCCTGCCCTTCTCTTCTCTTCCCTTCTCTTCCCTTCTCTTCGCCTTGCTTTCGCTGGCCGCGCTTCAAACTGACGCACTCTCCAGTCCCACAAATCGGGCGTCGAATCGTGGCAGACGACACACGTCCAGAGCAGAACGTCCCCTCAAGTTTAACTCGCATCTTGCAGACTCGCGCGCGCTCACATGCATGCACGTTTATTTATCGTGCCCAAGCGCGCCCTTGGACCATCTTGCACTCATCTGGGACTCAGATTGATATGATACCACGCACTACACCTCGTTATACCGATACTTTTTCCTCCATTTAAAAAATCGTGGTTCAGAGTGATATTACATGGCTGTATACACAATCATGACCGACGTGCAGAAAGATGGTCGACAAGCATGAAATTCGAGACAAGAGGGAAAAAAACGTGGGATATGAATGCCGTCGCGCAACGCAAGGCCAACCTCGAGCCGAAGCTCGGATCCGACGGATAGAGAATGGCTGTCAAAGAGCGTGAGGCAGACGATTCAGCAAGATCGCGTCGCCAATTCAACTAGTCTATACATCTACTGTTTTGCTTTGGCAGCCATCTAGACCACGTAGGATGTCAGTGACAAGGACAACGGGAAACAAGGACCGAAGCAGACCAGGTTGAGCGCAGAGCCAGCCTTGAACCATTCGATTTGACCTTCGTTGAACGAGTGTGCAAGGGGAATTTCCTAAACGACAGGACGTCAACATCAAGTTCACAATACTCCATCTTAAATACTCACATCCTTGGTACCGTCGACGTGCTTGGCGACGAGCGTCAAGTTCTTGCCGGGGGCAAACGACTCGAGACCGACAATGTCCACCTTGTCGTGAGGCTGGACCTTGTCGTAGTCCTCGGGGTTGGCGAACGTCAGGGCGAGCATGCCCTGTTTCTTCAAGTTGGTCTCATGAATACGAGCAAAGGAGCGGACAATGATCGCAAGGCCACCAAGATAGCGAGGCTCGAGGGCAGCGTGTTCACGCGAGGAACCTTCGCCATAGTTGTGATCACCGATAACGACCCACTTGACGCCTTGGTCGCGGTAGTAGGCGGCGGTTTGGGGGACGCCATCGTATTGACCAGTGATCAAGTTCTTGACCTTGTTGGCTTCACCATTCTCAGAGTTGATCGCGCCAATCAAACAGTTCTCTGAGGGTAGGGTGAGTCAGATAAATCCCTTCTAGGATGTCCCTACTCACGCGAGATGTTTTGAAGATGTCCACGGTACTTGAGCCAGGGTCCACCTGCACTGATATGGTCCGTTGCTGCCATCGACGATGAAATTTACCAATATCGACCACAAACTCATTCACTTACTGCACTTGCCCTTGACCTTGATCAGGACGGGGAGGTCAGCGGGGGTCTTCCCATCCCAGGGCTTGAAAGGCTGAAGGAGTTGGAGACGGTCGCTCGTCGGGCTGACAGCGACAGTGACAGCAGCACGGTCTTCGGGTGGTGGCTGGAAGGTGTCCTGACCGGGGTCATATCCACGAGGGGGGAGCTCGTTGCCAGAGGGGTCCGAAAACTTGAAGGGCTTGCCATCAGAGCCGGTAAGGGCGTCTGTGACGGGGTTGAAGGTAAGGTCACCAGCAAAGGCCATTGCAGTCACGACATCGGGAGAGGCGACAAAAGCGTGAGTAGCGGGGTTGGCATCGTTACGACCAGTAAAGTTGCGGTTGTAGGAAGTGATGACTGGGTAGAGTGAGAAAAATCCTCGAATGTTCGAAAGTGACGACTCACTCGAGTTGACCTCTCCTTTCTTGACATCCTGTCTGTCCCACTGACCAATGCAAGGGCCACAAGCATTTGCAAGGACGAGACCGCCGGCTTGCTCAAAAGCACCCATTTGACCGTCACGCTCGATGGTAGCACGAATTTGTTCAGAACCAGGGGTGATCGTGAACTGGCTCTTGACCTGAAGACCGTGCGCAGCAGCTTCCTTGGCGATCGAAGCAGAGCGGGACATGTCTTCGTACGAAGAGTTGGTACAGGAGCCAATGAGAGCGACCTTGAGTTCCTGAGGCCAGTTGTTCTTCTTGACTTCCCCAGCGAACTTGGAGATGGGGGTAGCAAGATCGGGAGTAAAGGGACCATTGATGTGAGGCTCAAGCTCGGACAAGTTCTGTTCCCAATGGATTAGAATGTACACTAAACGACAAGAGTGAAGACGCACAATGTCAATGACCTGGTCATATTCGGCACCCTCGTCAGCCTTGAGGTTGTGCGAGAAGCGCTGAGCATATTGAGCAATCTCTGAGCGCTTGGTCGCGTTCAGGTAGTCGACCATGCGGTGGTTGAAGGGGAAGAGCGAGGTAGTGGCACCAATCTCAGCACCCATATTACAAATCGTAGCCATGCCCGTGCAAGAGAGCGACTCGACACCAGAACCACGGTATTCGACGATGGCACCAGTTCCACCCTTGACAGTTAGGATACCGGCGACCTTGAGAATGACGTCTTCAAGGCGATACCATGAGTGACATGAACGCAAGATAGTCGAGCAATCCAACCTTTGGGAGTCGTCCAGCCACCAATCTTGCCAGTCAGGTTGACACCAATCACCTTGGGGCACTTGAGCTCCCAAGGAATATCAGCCATGACGTCGACGGCATCAGCACCGCCAACACCACAAGCGACCATTCCGAGACCACCCGCGTTGGGTGTGTGCGAGTCAGTACCAATCATAAGTCCACCGGGGAAAGCATAGTTCTCCAAGATGATCTGGTGGATGATACCAGAACCAGGTTTCCAGAAGCCGAGTCCATACTGTGCGAATCTCGCCTCAGCCGAGGTAATCACACGGGGAAAGAGAGACACCCACCTTGGCGGTGGCCGTCGCCAAGAAATCGTACACTTCCTTGTTGATGTCGATGGCGCGTGCCAAATCTTTAACACCACCAACTTGAGCCTCGATCAGGTGGTCACAATGAACGGTCGTAGGGACGGCAGCAGTGTCCATGCCAGCCGACATGAATTGCAAGAGCGCCATCTAGATTACGTCAGCTCATACCGGACCGAACATGCTAGATATGGGCCATACTTGGGCGGTCGCATCCTGGCAAGCTACACGCTACGAAAAACGACAATTGCGTGAGAATCACAGTTTAATGAAAAGCGACAGGCGTACGTCGGGACGTAGTTTGAGGTAGCTGACACCTCGGACGAGATCTTGGTTGTGAGGATCGTCCAAATGGCCATAGACGATCTTTTCCGATAGTGTCAGTGGGCGGCGCAACCTAGCGAGGTATCAGTCATTGTCCAATGAAGAACAAAGCCTATCAACGCACCTTTCGCGAACGATGGCCAGGTTATCCTCGATACGCTGGTAGTTTATGTACGCGCCCTTTTCGAGGAGCGACATGGGAACCTTTGTATCGCCAATGCGAGGGGCGACGGTAGCCATGCCAGCGGCACAGCGGCGCACTGAGCGCAGAACATGACGAGCTCTAGGAGTGAATGCGAGCATCGTCGGGGATAGCATCGACGACGACACGGAGCGAGGTTATGATGAGTAGGCCACAGTTACAGGACAAAAGGCGTGGATTCCGGCCACTTCCGAAGACCCGTTTTATGCCTGTGATTGAATTTACCCGTCAGCCAATCAGAATCGTCTATTTATAAATATTATCTCTACTATTAGCCTGCCGAATTCGGCATCCGTCGGGCCGCGCTATTGCCGATTGCCACTGGCCACGGCAACTCAACCCACAGTAGGAGTAATAAACACGTACTCGTTCGCAGCTACAGCCCTCACTCGTTCCCAATAGGATACACGCAAAATGTGAGCGCGAGACCGAAAAGTCCGAATAGGTACACACACTCGCGTCTGACGTACGCCACACCGCCCTGGAACGAGTCACATACTGACAGACGCATACCCGAAACTGGTGCCCTCCAATCCCCTTGCGATGAGCGTAAATTGCTGTGCTGCCTCCCTCGTCCTCTTTGGCGACCTCGACCTACGATCGACGGCCACATCAGCATCACCTCGCGGGTCGGATCTATTCGGACCCACCCAACCACAGCCTTGACAAATGCCCGCTTAGCCTCCGGGGTGGCCTTGGATTGCACGAAACCGTCCTGAGATCATTCGCCTCAGTAAGCGTGACCGCATCATTGAACTAGACCCATCGACACGTACGGTAAACAGAATGTCATTCATCCACTCCCGCGTTTCGGTCGGGTGTTTCGATGCCATCATAGACAACAACTCGATGAGGTTCTGAGTCGCCGACCTTGGAGCTACGCCCGCGAACCCATTTAGAACCGCCCGAAGAATCGGCCGACCATGCATTCGAAACAGGACCACGCCGGCTTCTCCAAGATCATCGCTTCCCGCAGTGCGCCGAATGAGCGTTTCCTGACAAAAGCAAATCGCTGAGTCAATTATGCCTGAGGTAGCGTGGTCTTGGGCATACCAGAAACGTGCATGTCGCAACAAGAGAATAACGCTCTTGGAGCGATAACGAGCTGACCGCACACTGCATCAGTGCATCGAGGGCACCAGGCGGCAGACTGTAGAATACTGCCACAAAGTGCTTGGCCACCTGTCCATGCCCACGCCTTTAAGGTGCTGCGGCAAAGTCCGGCCAGGTAGGGACTCACACTGTCCAAGCAGCCAAAGAAAGCTTGTACGATGTCGGGATTCTGTGATCACATTAATGCTAAAGCTCGCCATTCGCATCGGAGCCCTCACAGATTCCATTGCTCCTGGTTGACCCAGCATCGAAAGTGACCCCTGTAGCAGAACAGGCAGCGCATTCGACACGACCGACATTCCCTCCACGCTCGGTGATGTCTTCAATGTTGAATTGAAAAACATGATCGGTGGGTCCAGTTGAATGATGAGCATGTTCGCCAACGAGAGCCAAACCGCAGTGAGCTGTCTCTGAGATGCAACACATATCAAGCCCAACAGCGGTCCTGGCGGTAGAGATAACAGGGTGATGTCACTGGGCAAGGATGTAATCGAGCGCAGAAACTCGCTTAGCGCCTGTATTTACCACGCTGTCAACCCGCCCAAACTCATATTTCACAGAAGGACTCACCTCGGACACGCTCGCATCCGTCGACCACAGCTCGAACGCACTCCTGATCACTGCAAACAAGCTTTCTCGCAGCTCGACCACCCTATAATCGTCACGAGCCTGCTGCAAACGCTCCGCTTCTGCCCGCTCTGCAGGCGTTTCATCGATGATGAGCAATGAATCTGCAGTGCGGGTAAGCCCCTTTGCTACGCCCGACAACGTTTGGAGCTGAACGATCGCCACGGCGCGCGCTTCTTCCGGAAGCTACCCTCGAATCAAGTAACCTTGGACAACGCCCCGAACAGAGCATCGCAAATACGTACCCGCGACGAGGATCGTAACGCTTGTTCGAGCTTCTCGACGACAGGGCTCACGATGGCGAGCACCGGCGGGATCTCTTCTTCAGGCGGCAGCGCCTGTATGACGCTCGCAATCGACTGCAGCACCTTACTCTTCTCCGTGTCCTGAGACACAAAGACTAAGAAGGCGAGGGCATCTGGCCACATGTACACCACTCACCGGAATACCAGTCAACCCAGCGTGTAGTTCGGCGAATGCCCCTATGTGCGATGCTAGGGCGGCTCGATTGGCATCACAGAGATCCCGAAGCGCGTTTGCGGCAGCCAGACAAAGTGCCGGTTCGGGTAGAGCAGAGACGACGTACGAAATGGCGTTCATGAGCAAAGACGGCTGAGACGTAGGCGTACTCGTGATAGACTGAGTCGTGAACCATGACGCGTACGTTCCTTTACAAGGGTAAACAAACACTGTCCCTTGACGCAAATTCGAAATATAACTCGCCAGTGAGGCTAAGCGCAGTGCGCCGTATCCTATCTTGGCCAGTAGTCGGTAGGTGTCCAAGCACATCGGGCCCAAACAAGCGAGCAATGAACGGGTTGTTTTCAAGAGGGACTGCCTCCTGAACGGACATGATACAATGCAGGGTGGCTTCTATCTCCTAAGGGAACGAACGAGTGGATCATGACTCCGAAACGCGAATGGAAGACCCTACCTCCCATCCGTTGGATTCAGGTCTGTTCGCAAGACGTTCTTGGATATCATTCAAGTAATAGCCCATCATGTTGTTGCGGAGGATATAATATCTAGGAACTGTCAGTCCCATCGGCCGCGCCCATACCGTGCACGTACGCGTTGATAAGCGTATCTCCCACGTCCCTCCGATAACTGAATCCGTGAGCAGGCTCGTTCGAACAAGGGAAAATACACCACTGACACCTGAAACTTGTCCACCTGATCTATCCCGCATCGAACCAACGTCAACGTGAGTCTCCCAACCCAACCCTGATGACCCACCTTTCGGCCATCCGCTCAATATGCTCTGAGACGGCCATGCCACCTTGGTTCTCAAGATCTTCACAAGCTCGACATACACAGCGTTGACCAACGCCAGTCTATTGCTTTCTTCCGCGTCCGCGGGTGGCGCGCTGCCCCTCTCGTCATCATCTTCATCATACTCGACGCTCCAGAGCGATTCCTGGAAGAGATACCAAAATCCAAGCGTCATCTCGCTTTCTTCTTCGTCTATACCAAAGTAACCAGGTAGGCCAGTATACCCAAGTAACAACCGAAGGAAACTCTGTACGAGCTGCGATCGCGTGTGCGGAGAACCGGCCACCGGTTGTTGTGAAGTGATATTGGCGGCAAAGTATGTATTCGAGTGGTCACCGAGCGTGACGATGAGTTTGCAGAGAGCATGGGAGAGCTCAGAAGCTTCAGCGGCTGCGATAGAGTATCTCAGATGGTCCATAGGTTTTGGCTGACGAACGACGCACATGATGTACTGGACTGAAGAATTCGAGGACCCCATGTGTCGACCCAAACGAGTAACGGAAGCGTTAGCGACGCGACGCCGGCACCACCTGCCAACGAGGATCGTGTCATGATTTCCTGCAGCGCATCCGAAGCCGGGGAGAAAACTTCGGGGTCGATGTCAGCTTCCGAGCTCGGGGGCGTCAACAATGAAATTAGTATGGGAACCAGTGGCGTGATGTCGCTGTCACCACAGTTGATCGATTAGTCGACGTCGTGCGGGCGACGCAACACGTACTTTCCACGAAGAACGGTCATCCACGCTTGTAAACACTTAAGCGCCGAGTCCAACTCACGCACGCGCATTTGGTCTCGAGGTTGCGTGATGATCGCGATCACAGCCCGTACGACAAGCGGAGCAGCGTCGAGGAGCGTCTGTTGCATCTGCATTCTGACCAGGTCATCGGCCTGGGGATGGCCGGAGAGAGGATTCGCGAAGTGCTTACTTGCTCGGGCCAATCAAGTCCGCAGTCTCGACCTCCTCTGCGACGATGGACAAAAAATCAAGCAGGACTTCCGTCGGCGTACCCCGGCTTGATAGAAATTCGATAGTCGACACTATCCAATCTGGCCATATCGACGGCACACCAGGGGCAATTTTGAGCGCTAACGACGTGATCTGAGAGCGCCCGTCAGATACTTGAGTACATGCCGAAAAACCGAGTCGCATTACCGCCACGAACAGCTTTCGAAGGATGATTTTGTTCTTGCCCGACACGATCGAAAGAGACGTGAGTTCGAGCACCAAATCACGTAGGGAAGTCGCGTCGTCCCGGGGAAAGGTGTCCCTGCCGTGCGTTAATCGAACGACTCGATAATGGCAGGGTCCGCCACGCACCAGTCTCTTGCAATTTTGACCTGGACGGTGTGTGCACCAAAGAACTGGACATTGACGTCGTCGTGATTCAAAAAGGGGATGACCAGGCCCCATGCCTCATATCGTTTTTGAATGTCAAAGAGTTCCTGTTGCAGACGACGTTGAGCGTCTGAAGAGCCGGCAGTGGCGGGCGAATAGGCTTGTTGTATGAGCTATGAACGGTTGGTTGGATCAGGGAGTGCCCGCTTTGGAGGTTGCAATTGGTGTACCTGAGCCGCTTGGACGATGTCGGACTGAGGCAGGGTCGGAAGGAAAGTCGGGTTTGCCATTCAGACAGTGTTTGGGACAAGACGTGTGAGGAAGACCGACGATCATGTCGCCCGGGGGTTGCTTTGGTCTGGCACACACCGAACGCGTCTAGTCTCAGGCTAGACATCCTTTCAAGACTACCACTCTAGTGTACATTTTCCCCAGTGGCACTAAACACTAGACAGCTAGACAGCGCCGAACAAACCCCACCAGTGCAATAGAGGGTGAGATCTCACCCGGCAAACCCAACACCCCAAATCGCCCCGCTTTGGCCCACTCGTCCACCACCCAAACGCCCCACAGCGCAAGCCAGCTAAACGTCCACATCCAGCCATAAACCCCACCTACTGGTCTCCCAGTGGTCCTCTTCCAAATGCGCTCCAACACCACCCCGACGCTGTTCATCACCCAGAAGCCGATGACGGCGACCGAGTTCCCACCCCTTCCAAAGGCCCGAAGTTCGATGTCGTGGAAGATGCCAGAGACGAGGAAGGCTCCGCATATGCCTCCAAGGCGACCAAACAGGTGGCCGAATGGCCGAATACCGAACGTCATGAGCAGTTCACGCATCATCTGATGCCACCGACGGCCCCAGAGTTCAGTCAGTGAAGTCGACAACCACGGCGAGTCAAAAAGGGGTGGCCACTGAGAGGGGTGTTGCTGGAACAAGATGACGAATATGATCGCTAGAAGTTGGTAGCCCCATTGTATCGCAAAGTATGCCACCCAGACTGTTAAAAAAGATGCAAAGACAGCTCGTAGAAGTTCTAGGTGGAGCGGCAGGGTGTGGTCAAACAGCGAGCCACCATTCATAGAGCCAAACGTGTCCGGGGACAATATGCGGATAGTCTGAACGCATGCGTCCAAACCCAAGACGTGAAGGACCAGCCGGGCCACCGACAACAATACGAAGACGACTCGTGAATCCGTTTCGAAGACGGGTTTTGGGACCACGAATCCTTGGGACCAGTTCCATTCGATGCCTCGTACGCTCGCTATCAAGTCCCAGGCATTCCAGAGCGCTGTGTAGATGCTCTCTGGATCCGACTTTCTGTGTTTGTTTGAAGGGCTCTGACGGCGAAAAGGCTCTTGCGCAAAAGCCCACACAGTACCCCGCATTGCGACGGATAACATTTGAGTCTATGGCAAACCACGTCAATGGCGTCAAACAAGGGAGTGGAATTACTCACAATGAACGCAGTGTTCGACTGACCCTGCTTGGGATCGCCTCCCGACATGTCGACGAATGCACCGCGCCAGGCAGACCACACTAGAATGGGCAAGAACGCGAGGCGGTAAACCCGCGTTCCCTTGAGCTGAACGAGAACTCCCATAAAGTACAGACACGCCGCAGGCGGGACAATGTACGCAAGGAAAGTGGCCTTC
>JBBPKI010000647.1:0-19771 GCA_038089155.1 Nevesoporus exiguus
ATAAGGAGAAAAAGATGAGAAACTGTTTTTGGTGTTTAAAATCTTTTCTTTCAGCTTCTGAGATCCCAGGTTCCTCAGTTGCTGTAGCCTTTTCCCCGCTTCTTCATCTCTGTGTCATGGAGATTGAAGAAATAGGCTTTCATTGCTTCAAAGTCCATCTCTTTTATAGCCTTTTCTCCTGTAGGCTCTTCTTTCTTCTCTTCCTTGTTTTCCTCTGTCATTGCCCTTATTTGTGGCCTTCATTGAGGCCCTTGTGCCCTCTTTCAGCAATTCATCCTGTGTCCTCCTCCAAGGAATTTGCACTCCATGCATTCCTTTTTGGGATTTGGACAATTTTTTGCAAGGTGTCCTTCTTTAGCACAATTGAAGCATTTGGAGTTTCTGTTAACAGCCCCTATATCCATTGGCTGTCCCCTCCCTCCATATGTGCAAGCTTGTCCTTCATGGTATGAGTTTCCTTGCAAAGATCCCTGTTGGACCTTTTTTGACTTCCTTAATTTGAAGGAGTTGAGTCTCGATCCTAGTTCTTTAGTCTTTTCAATGTAATCCTGAATACAGGATTTTCTCTCTCTACCTTGGTATATTTGCCAGGCGAGTTTTTTGTCAAGTGCCTTTTCAAACAGTCAAACTCCATGGGGGTCTGGTTTTGATGGGTCTCCACCAGTATCATAGTAGTAGCCTAACCACCTAGTGGTAAATGCTTGTGCAGTTTCTTGGGGTATCTGATGACACCATTCTAGCTTTGTTCTTGCCTTGTCTTCTTCATTCACTGACTTGAACCATTGTATTAGTAATTTTCCCAGTGTTTCATCTGTGGGCCAATTGTCGCTCTTCATGAAGTGTTTTAGCTGTTGATGGTCCCAGTTGTTATGGAGCATGTCCTTCTGGACTGCAAATGACAAGAGCTCTTTGCGAGGAGGCACTCATGAAGAGGCACAACGTCTCACAACAAGCAAAGAGGCAAGAGAGAACAGTTGAGGCAACTGTTCAGGCAAGGACAAGTCCAGACTAGAGGAGGTGGAATTGCACAGGTCTAGCTTGGGGTTTACAAGCAGGTAGCTAGCTACTTTATAGTCCTTTAATGTGCACATGGACCAAGATGAAGGGTAGGCATGGAAAAGAGAAGAATGTGAAGGAACAACTGTGGAATAACTAAATGGATCATGACAGCGTGTGAGAGAACGCTGTTAGGAGGTAATGTTCTGAAGAGAGATAACTAGATAAGGACTGAAATGGTGAAAGAGTAATCGAACTTGTCAAGAGAGAAAGTTACAAGGAATCATAAGTACCTTGTGTGCGGATGCAGATACATGAATGAAATGCATTCAGAGACGAGAAGGAGACCTGGATGAAGTGAAAATATTGTAACAGTACCCCCTTTGTAGCTTTGCAGCACTGCTGTGTTCCTAAGCTCCAGAGGAATCCTCACTGTTGAATACCAGCTGGTTGTCATTAAAGTCCTCAGAAGTTAAGGGGCAGTTTGGGACAGTGTGTCCAACAGCTCCCCAAAGGGCACAATGGAGGGACAGGCACACTTCGGCCACGTGGCCCCAGCGATTGCACGCAGTGCAATGGGAGGTGAGGCAGCAGGAGGCTGGGTGTCCAGGGGCATAAAGGGAACAGTGGGGACACCTATACTGTGGACAGCTCCATCCAAATATCCATATCTGCCACAGGTGTAGCAGCAGTGGCCAGAGAGGTCCATGGCGGCAAGACAGGCTTGGACGTCTGAGGGGATTGGGAGGACGTGGGTGGGGGAAGAGAGTATGGTGATACCAGTGGAGAGGTCTTGGATGCAGACATTGGATAGAAAAGATAGACCAGGAGGTGGTGCAGAGGATGGTAGGGAGATATGTACGAACTGGCAGTGGGTTTTCTGGAGTGGTAGGATGAGTGATGGGTGGGGATTCCTGGGAGGCATGCAAGACGTCGTTATCTAAATAGTCATTGAGATCTGTCTCATTTAGGGAGAAGAGGATTGCCTGTGGGAAGTCTCCCAAGGCACCAGGAGGGAAGGCAGAGATTATCCGTCCAAATTGGTGATGATCCATCAGATCTAAGGTGCAGAGATGGAGCTGATCAAGCAAGGCAGCTTGTGTGGTGGCAAAGTTAGGGTTTGGGGATAAGAGTCTCGGTGAACAGCTAAACAACTGAAGAGAACAGGCTTGATGGAAGAACAAAATGGCCTCCATAAGAGGGAGTGAATGTCTAAAAAGGGGAATACTTTTGGTGATAGTCAAAAGCTGAGGGTGATCTAAAACATGGGCATAAATAGCAAGTTGTTGGAAATGGGGTAAGGTAGATGGATAAAGGTTGTCCAAGGCCCAGTCAGGGATCTCCCTTCTATGCAAGTGTAGAGGGGAGATAGAAACCCATGGGGTTTGCACAGCGGCGGACAGGGATCTAGGGACATCTGGGGAGCTAGGGCGGTTGGGTGGCAATGAAGTGGTAAGCGAAGTAGGTGATGTGATGGAAGTTATGACTCAAGCGTGGTGTGGTGTGTTTGATGGTGGTATTGAGGAAAGAATAATGATAAGTATGGTGATAATAGCAGCAAGAGATATAGTGGTAAAGATTGCAGCAATGATGAGGATCTGGTGAGGGGTGAGCATTGTCACTCAAGAGGAGAGGGAACTCTTATATTATCGAAGGAGGATAGAAGTGTGACAAAGGTTTCGCTCGGGTTCCCATGTGTTTTCTGACATGGGATATCCCTTCCACTTGATCAGGTACTGGCGGCGATGAGCAGAACCACGGTGAGAGAGTATAGCCTCAATTTCATATTCTTCTTTGCCTTCTACAAGATCCAGTGGTGCAGGGATAAAGTTTGGACCATGCTCCAGTGTAGTCCAATAGGAGGATAAAAGGGAGGCATGGAAGACATTATGAATGTGCCATGTAGGAGGCAGTTTCAGCTGATACGCCACAGGGGAAAGTACCTTAGTGATCTCAAAGGGTCCTTCCCTTTTTGCAGCAAGTTTCCGTGATGGGTACCTGAGTTTAAGGTTTGTGGCTTCAAGCCAAACCTTATCTCCAATTTTCCAAGGGGTGAACTTGGTAGTAAGTCTCTTCTTCATGAGACATTGAGTGGTGGAATGAGCAGCCAGTACTTCTTTCTGTGCCTCAGCAAGGGCAGTAAGACGTTCTTCTACTGAAGGAATGAAAGATTTTCCTAATGGGGGATAAGCTCTAGGTTCATATCCCATCATGAGGTAGTAGGGTGATTGGTGGGTCGATGAGTGTGCTGTGGAGTTGTGGGAGAATTCCGCAGTGGGAAGCAGGGTACTCCAGGTACCAGGGTGTCCTTGGCAAAAGATCTGAAGATAAACTTTGAGCTCCTGATTGGCTCTCTCAGTTTGGCCATCAGTCTGTGGGTGGTAGGCAGAGAAGAGTTTTATGTCATACTAGAGAAGTCTAGCTAGTTCCTTGGCGAAGGAGAAAGCAAACTGAGGACCTCTGTCAGAGATACAGGAGTCATAAAGACCGAATCTGGGGAAGATGTGCTGGAAAAAGAGTGAAGCTACGCTGGCAGTGGAGATACTTTTTGTGCAAGGGAGGAGGATTACCCCCTTTGTAAGGCCATGGTCGACCACAACCAGGATAGAGTCGAATGTGTTGGAAAGAGGAAGATCTGTGATAAGGTCCATAGAGATCTGTTGGAAGGGGTGCACGGCAGAGGTGGAAAGAGGCAAAAGAGGTGGGATAGTGGGGTGGGTGTTTGGCTTGGAAGCTTGGCAGATAGCGCATCCAGCAATGAAGCGGGAGAGGAAGGAGTGCATACCGAGCCACCAATATTCCCTAGAGAGGCAGGCATAGGTGCAAAAGAGGCCCTCATGGCCGCCGGCAGAGGAGGAGTGCAGGGAGGAGACAAGATCATGACAGGCATCTGGGGGAATAAAAAGGTGACCCTTATAATAAAGGTGGGGAGCATCGTAGTGCCAATCAGCAAGGGAGGAACGAGGGAAAAGAGGAAGGGACTTTTCCATAGCATGTAGTGCCTCAAGGACAAGTGGATCCTTAGCAGAGGAGTGGGCGATTTTGGAGGTGAGTGCCAGGTCAAGCGCAGAGATGATTTCGGGGTGGGAGAGGATAGGGTGGATGTTGTCAGAGGAGGTGTCAACATTGTGACAATGAGAAAGAGCATCTGCAGGGGTCATTGCAGTACCAGGGAGGATGGTCCAGAGGAGATGGTACTCTTGGAGGAAAAGACTCCATCAAGCTTGACGATGTGAAAGCTTTTGTGGGGCTTTCATAAAGGAGATGTTTTTATGATCTGTAAAGATAGTGACTGGATGTTCTGTGCCGAGGAGATATTGTTGCCACTCCTCCAAAGTGTCAATGACAGCTAAAAGCTCTCTGTCATAGATGTCATGGTTGTGCTCAGCATCATTGAGAGTGTGGGAATAGTAAGCACAGGGGTGAGAGTCTCCATTGATATCTTTCTGCATGAGGATGGCTCCAATGGTGATAAGGGAGGCATCTATCATGAGAAAGAAAGGTTTAGAGGTATCAGGAAGAGCGAGAACAGGGGCAGAGGAAAAGATGTGCTTAAGCCGGAGGAACACAGCCTGTTGGGCATCTTGCCAAATCCAAGGTTGGGCGTTCTTGGTGAGGAGGTTAAGAGGGGCAGCGATATCAGCGAAGTTAGGGATAAACTTCCAATACAAGTTACAAAAACCAAGGAAAGAGCGAACAGCTTTGACAGTGGATGGAGGTTGCCACTTGACGATGGTGGAGAGTTTAACAGGGTCCATGCATACTTGTCCATTTCCTACAATGATTCCTAAGTACTCAATCTCCAGAGCGTCAAAGGTGCATTTGGAGAGTTTGAGTGTTAGCCCATGCTCTTGAAAATGTGCTAGAACACGACAAGTGCGATCGATATGATCGGAAAGGGTGGAAGAATGAATTCCAAGATCATCCATGAAGATTTTGAGCCATCCTTCAGGGGTGATGTCTTGGAAGACCCAGTTCATGAAGGCTTGGAAAGTTGGTGGCGAGTTACACTGTCCAAAGAACATAACAGTGGATTCATAAAGACCAAGAGGAGTGATAAATGCAGCTTTCCACTGGTCTTCTTCACGAATGCAGATATTATTATATCCCCAGTGAATGTTGAACTTTGAAAAGTATCTTGAGTTCTTCATGCGATCAATGAGGTTGGAGATGAGAGGGAGTGGATAGGCATTCTTGACAGTATGTCCATTCAAGTACCTGTAATCCTGACAAGGGTGAAGCGATCCATCTTTCTTTGGGACAAAGAAAAGAGGAGATGCTTGAGATGATTTGGATTTGACAATACACCCTGTGCACAGATGTTCTTCGACAAAAGTTCTACAGGCTTCCATTTCAGCAGGGTTCAGGGCATAAGCTTTGGCTCACTTAGGAATGAAGGAGTCTTTAAGCTTGATGACATGGTCATAAGGGTGATGAGGAGGGAGGGTGTCATGGTTCTTCTCTTCAAAGACATCAGAGAAGTCAATGTACAGTTCTGGGAGGGTAACTTCCTTTTTGACATCTTTTTGGGCAATCTCTGTGGAAATGGTGATCTTGCATATGTTCTCGCAGATAACCAAGTATTCCTTTCTACCAGTCCTAACTCAATATTTCGATTATCATTCAGTCCTAACCATTGGAGGGGGTATCGTTTGGAGGTGTCATCATTCATGGGGAGAGGTTCTGCTGGGAAGGAAAGAGTTCTGCTCTTCCAGTTAATGGTGGGGTTTCGATCAGCAAGCCAGTTCATTCCTAGAATGATCTGGGGTCTCCCAAGGTCGATGATCATGAAGTGAAGAACTTCAGTTCATTCAGGAAAAATGACAGTGGCATTGGAATGGAAGTGGATTATGCCAGTTTGATTGGCAGTGCCATCAATGTTCAGGGCTTGTATGGGTTCGGCCAGGGGATGGAAGTGGAGGCCAAGTCTCTTGGCTAATCGATGGTCAATGAATGTTCCAGTGGCTCCACAGTCAATAAGTGCAGTGGTATCGACAGTTTTTGTTCCATGAGAGAGTCTGATGCGAATGCGAATAGACTTTTCTGATTTGGATGACAAGATTACATGGGCAATTCTATGGAGGGGTAGCGTCGACTCATTCCTCCTTCTTAAAAATCCTCAGTTACTTCAGTAATGGAGGCGATGGATTCCTGCACAGGTTCAAAGCTTTGCTTCAGTTCCTGGAGGATCTGCTGAGTAGTCTTCCCTCCAGTGGTGAGGGAGTTGATGTACTGTGTTAAGTCATTATTGGGCTGTGTCTGCACAGCACGAATCCTATTTGGGTTGCGAGGAGGACAAGGTGGTGGAGAAGAGGTTGACTGATTTGGGTGGTTCCTGGTGGAACAACCGCTTTGCTTGCAAATGAAGCATATCTTGTTATCTAAGCATCCCTTCCATTCATCTGATGACAGATTTAGGGCGTCAATGTCCATAGCATTGGGGTCCCTGGCAGGAGTACAAGGGGCAAAAGATCATTGGGGAAAAGTGTGAGCAGGGATGGTTCTAGTGGTGGTGGTGGTAACTCTGGGAGCCATTCAAATTCGATTGGCTTCAAACTGCTCAACCTTAGAGTACCAGTCTGAGATCTTCTTCAGCATAGTTTCTAATCCAGCCATTCTGGAGCGATGGTACTGGTGCAGGCCTTGTTTAAAAAGGCCAATCAGGGCAAGGTCATTGGTGAGGGCAGCAGTGGTGGATAAGATGTGGAACTTAGATACATATTTGTACAAGTCAGAGACAGCATTCTGTTGCAGAGCGACGAGTTTCTTCATGGCGTCAGTAGATGAATCAACGAGTTTGAAAGCTACCTGGAAGGTGGCTTTAAAGTCTTTGTACGTTTCAAAGGAAGGGGGAGACTTATTCATAGCCTCCTGGCAGATGACAGTAGCCCAGGTGAGGGCGGAATCTTTCTTCATGTATGAGAGTGCAAACATGATCTGGCGATCATTGGAGGTATAGATCTCCTTGTTGATCAGAAGGTAGATATCCACTGAGAGGATCCAAGACTCAGCAGAGGAGGAATCTCCATCATAGTCAGCAGGGATGCCGATCTTGATTTCAGTGGGCTTGGAGGACATATTTTCTTCAGAGTCTTTGTAATCAGAGGGATCTGAAGAAGGAGGGTGACGTGGTGGTTGTGGTTGGACAGGGATGACAGAGGTAGGAGCAGAGTATGCTGAAAGAGGTAGAGCAGCAGAGGTATTGTGCTCAGGATGACATACTATTTGAGGGACAGGTGCAGCCCAAGGGTCAGAAGAACTACCAGGTCCAATGGCAGGTGCTGGTTCTTCAACTTTGATGGGTTCAGGCTCAGAGGACTCTCCTCTAGCAATGGATCTGCAGATAGCTTGTTCTAATAAAGCATTGCGACGACATGGTACTTCAGGGGGATGGTTTGGGTTAGACGACCCAGTGACTCTTCAGGATGGTGACAATGTTTTAACAAGGGGTTCCCTACTCCATTGGCAGGAGGGGAAAAGGGAAAGCTAGACCTTTTGTTATGGAGCACATCCTTCTGGACTGCAAACGACAAGAGCTCTTTGCAAGGAGGCACTCACGAAGAGGCACGACATCTCACAATGAGCAAAGAGGCAAGAGAGAACAGTTGAGGCAACTGTTCAGGCAAGGACAAGTCCAGACTAGAGGAGGTGGAATTGCGCAGGTCTAGCTTGGGGTTTACAAGCAGGTAGCTAGCTACTTTATAGTCCTTTAATGTGTGCACAGACCAAGATGAAGGGTAGGCATGGAAAAGAGAAGAATGTGAAGGAACAACTGTAGAATGACTAAATGGATTATGACAGTGTGTGAGAGAATGCTGTTAGGAGGTAATGTTCTGAAGAGAGATAACTAGATAAGGACTGAAACAGTGAAAGAGTAATCAAACTCGTTGAGAGAGAAAGTTACAAGGAATCATAAGTACCTTGCATGCAGATGTGGATACATGAATGAGATACGTTCAGAGACAAGAAGGAGACCTGGATGAAGTGAAAATATTGTAACATCCCCACACCATTTTTTATGCTTCACAGCTAGAAATTTCAACTCTGAATATAATACCAAACCATGTCCAGCCTCCACCACCTCCTGTCAAGGTCAATGGAGAAACAGGGTATGAGATCACAGAGATCCTCAACTCCAAGATCAATCAGAGAAGGCATCACTGCCAACTCCTATACCTGGTGTGCTGGCTCAGATATAAAGAAACTCACAAAGAGACCTCCTGGCTTTTAGCCATGGAGTTAGGGAATACAAAAGACCTCATCTTGGACTTCCACCAGAAGTATCCAGACAAGCCTGGACTGCTACCTACTCCAGATTAGGAGTCTCCTGTTCATTCCTCCTTCTTTTGCCATTTCTTTTATCTCACTTTGTTTCTTGTTAAACTCTGTTTACATATGTCTCAAAATCTCCACATATGCTAAAAACAAAAACAAAACAAAAGATAAAAAACAAAGAAATCATAAAAAAGATCATAAAAAATCATCATAGACAAAATACTAGACTACTCCATACTCCATTCCACTTTCTGCTTCTTTGTCTCTTCCTCCATTTCCTCTCTCCATATCATCTCTTTTCTATTTTCTTCTTTTCTCCTCTGTCTTCTTTCCGTTTCTGTACTCCCTTATTCTCCACTGGCCATCTAGTCCTGCCCTGTGCCTACCTTCCACTGCTGCAGTCCAAGCCATGCCTCATCCTTCACTAGTGCCTTCACTTGCACTTCCTGCCCTCTTCCACCTCGCTCTGTCATCCTCTGTTTCCTCCACTCCTTGGGAGCCTCGAGGTGGACCTGTAGCATCACAGCCCAGCATCTTCTAGGTTAGGGCTTTGCTACCCACTAGCTATGGCTGCTGTCATATCCATGACATCCCATCCATCTCCACCTCCTCCAGCCACCTCCATCACCCTCAGTCCATCTCCACTTCCACCACACTTGGAGCTCCACTCCTCCACTTTGGACCAAGGCTGTGCTTGCCCAGGGACTCAGCTATCTTTGGACCTGGATATCTTTCATATATTCCATTTGTACATCTCTTCACTTCCACCATCCCTTCTTGGTCCCTTATGGACTCTTGATATTATCTCACTCATTCCCTGACATCCTTGATGTCCCTGTTTACCTTCTAGTATGAAATCTCTGTATCTCTGTCATGTAACCTTATGTTATGGAGCACATCCCTCTGGACTGCTAATCTTTGTGAGGAGGCACTCACAAAGAGGCACAACATCTCACAAGGAATAAAGAGGCAAAGTGGAACAGTTGAGGCAACTGTTCAGGCAGGAGCAGATCCAGACAAGAGGAGGTGGAATTGCATAGGTTTTGTTACAATTTCATCCCTTATCTTATCTTATCAAGTCACATGATCACTGACACATGACCATGGGAAGTATTACATGATCTAGTCTAGATCATTCCCTTTCACTTTCATCACACTCACTTTCTTAATTACTGCTCATTCTAGAACACTCCATGATATGCTTCTTTAATTAACCAAGTGGTCTAGGTCTATGACATCATACATGATGTAGTAGATTAGTAAGTAGTCACACACTTGCCCTAAACCATGTAAGTAGTATAAGAACCCAATGTCATCAACGACTGGACTTCAGTCAAGTCCTGGTTGATTCCCCTATATCTTCCTCTTGATCTCTTAGCAAATCTCCTAGTGGTGACCAAAGCCTTAGGTGGTATAGGTTGCCAACATTAGGACTTGACTACATCGCTTTCCTCACCACTACTACCTCATTACCTCGCTGTTGTTCACAACAACCCCAGACCCTAGGGGCAAAGGGATCTTTACCTACCATTCTTCACATTTCACATGCACTTGCGCTACCCTTTCCTTTTATGTACATATACCCTGGCTATACACTGGTGAAGGTCAACCAATCTATAGGATGGTTGTTAAGGGGTGAGCTTGAGAGCTCTTAATTGGTTTAAAAACCGCCTCTGCACATTTTCAATTCAAAGGAGCCTAGGCTCATGTCCATGTGAGGCACATTAAGTTCTAGAATTACTACTACACAGTTGATAACTGGTGAAAGAGCAGTCTTGTGCCCACCAGCCCCACTTATGCTATGATATCAAAAACTTTAGTCCAGTGGCTGTTGACTGGATAAAGTACTAGCTGGAGTTGACAAGGTCCTTGCTAGTTTATACATTTTTGGATGTTCCAATCCCATCTCACCAAGTCCAAGGAGATCAAGGTCCACCTCCCCTCCAAGGAAACACAAATCAGTGAAAACTACAAATATCACCGGCAAGCCTCTTGGGATCCCAACAACAAATACTGGGATAGAGAAGGGAATTATCACCACTTCTCACCAAGAACCCCTACCTCTGAGGTAGAAGAATCCGAAGACTCAGAAGTTTCTCCCTTCCCAGCCATGGAAGACAACAACGATTGGCTACACTATCAGCCACCAAACCCCCTATGTGGAGTACCCAACCCACTCCCACATCAAAGCATCTTCGAAAGAAGGGAACTTCACCCATACCTGCTGGACTGTATCTGAAACCAGCTAGATTTTGACAAAGACCTCCTCTTATACTTTAATGTCACCCCAGAAGAAGCAGCCCGCTTCAGAAGAGAAGTCCTAAGTGTCCAATTATACAAGAATAATAGGCAACAACATGCTAGAGTTTTAGAACTCTTACAAGATATTGAACAAGGATTAGGAGATCTAGAAGCTCTTAACCAAACCCCATCCCCTAGTCTCGAACCAGAACCTGCATTGGTTCAACAAGTCCACCATGTCGCAGAACCCATACAGAAATCTGCTCCCCTTCATCAACTCCAAAACAGATGATTCCTCTGAGCACCACCTAGACAACTGACCCTCGTCCCCCAGCCAGAACTCCCAATCTCCATCCATACCCGTTCCCGAACAAGAAGACATCATGTCAGCTGAAATGATCCAAATGCTCTCAGATCAGCTTTTGGCTCTACAAAAGAACTTGCAGAGCTTAAAAGAAAAAGAAGATCAGAGAATATCAAGGTGAAGGTATCTAAGAAAGTAGAAATGGTCCCAGATCCTGGAAGATGCAATGGAAGTAAAGAAGATTTTGACAATTGGAGTATGAACCTGGTCCTGTACATAAAAAGCAACCCAGAATCTTTTGTAATGGATGAATAAAAGGTCATAGTGGCTTTAACAAGAATAGGACCAAAAGCAGGTGAAACAGACAAAAACAGCACAGGGCATTGGGCTCACCAACAATTGAAACATTTTATGAAAAACAATGAATGGCCCTCCAATGAGACGTTGGAAAAGCTCTTAATCCAATGATTCAAATCAGTGAATGAAGAAGACGAGGTGCAGACCAAGTTGGAGTGGTGCCAACAAATGCCACAAGAAACAGTGCAAGCCTTCACCACCAGGTGGCTAGGCTACTACTACAATACAGGAGGAGATCTGGCAAAGCCAGACCCCCAAGGAGTACACCTATTCAAGAAAGTGCTGGACAAAAAACTCGCTTGGCAAATCTATCAAGGGGGAGAAAGAAAGTCCTATATTCAGGACTATATAGAAAAGGCAAAAAAACTTGGGTCAAGACTCAACTCTTTCAAGTTGAGAAAAATAGAGAAGATCCAGCGAGGATCTTCACAAGGAACCACATACCAAGAGGGACAGGCCCATACCTATGGCAGTCGAGGACAGCCTATGGATATAGGGGCCATTAATAAAAATTCCAAGTGCTTCAATTGCGCAAAAGACAGACATCTCACCAGGGACTGTCCAAACCCAAAAAAGGAATGCACAGAGTGCAAATTCCTAGGAGGAGAACACTGCATGAATTGCCAAAAAAGGGCACAGGGCCCACAAAGATGGCCTCAAATAAGGGCTATGACAGAGGAGAAGAAAGAGGAAGAAAAGAAAGAAGAGCCTGCAGGAGAGAAGGCTGTAAAAGGAATGAATTTTGAAGCAATGAAAGTCTACTTCTTCAATCTTCATGATACAGAGATGAAGAAGCAGAGAAAAGGCCATGGCAACTGAGAAATCTGGGATCTCAGAAGCTGAAAGAAAAACTTTTAAACACAAAAAATAGTTTCTCCTCTCTTTCTTCTTTTGTTCAATATGGACAAGAACACAACAGTTCGGACTCTTCCACATGCTATTCCTCCGAATCAGAATCATCCCCCCCTAAATATGTTACAACCCATAGACCTGAGTCGTAAAGTCAGAGGGATGAAGGTCCATGACTACCCTTTGGGGGTCACTAGAGATGTCTTAAGGAATGGATAAGTGACAGCTTAAGAGGAACCTTTAGAAGGGTTCAGACTCAGTCAAGAGGTTTATGGGGAAACCAACAAGAGACTTCGCTTGAAGTCCTTGGGGTGTGTCTATTGGACTACTTATAGTGTCTAACTAGGTACTTAGGGCCGGTAGATGCGCATGGACCACCTTAGGGCAGGTATCGTACCTAGCTATGATGTCATCGGTACCTGTGACGTCACTAGTCTAGCCTCTTTGGACTTGGCTTCTAGAGTATCGTAATATTAAATAAACCATCTAAGTACCTTAACAGATGCTAAGCCTTAGCTTACTGGCATTATCAGATGCCAGAGTGTTAGATCGCTAACACTACACCCATCTTAAGATTCTTGTCCCCAAGAATCAAGGTATGTTCTATGAAAAGAGCGAATCGTAATGAAAGAATGGGAATGTTAAGGGTCAATTAAACTTAGCGTATGAAGGGGGCTTGTCCTTTGTAATAGCTGTAAGAAGTCGTAAAGTGTCTGTAATATAAGAGTGTGACTTTAGAAGGGGAAAGTGCGTACTGAGATCTTGAATATGGCGAGACCCATTAACTCTGGGCTTCCCACTTTATGCCTGGACTTGAGCAAGTCCATCAAGACCGTTCCTATATGGTAAAAGCGAGGAGAAGTTGAAATCTCGCTTACGCTTCCTTCTTCGTCTAGTCATATCTCCTTCTATCTTTCACCGGTTTATTAACAGACTCCACTCACATTTCGTCCTAGAACCTCCAGATAATCAGAGCTGGTACTCGTTCACCACTCGTACCTATACTCCTATACTACTCCCTCCTATAATCTACGGATTATATCGATGCGAACTCCTGGGTGCACATAAATGCGTCGGTCATTTGACTTGGTGATCAGGGAGCATCGTGATGGGCTTAACGTCTTCGTAAAGAGTGAAAGATGGGAAAGGGAGGGGGGGTGGGGAAATAAGGCGTAGCTTGTGCCTCCTTTGAAGGTAGTGGGGACTCCCTCCTTGACTTGCGTCGGTGTGGGTCGTCCCAGGGAGAAGCCGTAGCAATTAACTTAGGGCTTTGAATAAATAAAATCTATCTTGACCGTATGATGGTAGTTTAGAACGTCGTCTCGGACATGTGACTTTGGCGTCTTCTTTAAAGGATCGGCTTTGAGGGGCGTACAGGGGTGGAAAAGCGTATGGATTCATCGAACCATCATTAGAGTTTATCTTTGACTTATCGTCCTTCAGATTATCCTTCAGACTTCTTTCAGATCGTCGTCGGGTCATCAGGTTTGGAATATCCTCGAAAGGACCCTGACTTCCTTTCAACTTTCTGTCCGTTGTCCGTTAGACTTTCCGTTGAACTTACATCTCGGACTCCCTCCTAGGTCCTTGTCCGGGGAGAAGGGGATCCACTTACGCTGCATTGCATATTTCTTTGTATTGTGGGCAACTTGTTGAGCTTGGTAGAGGTCATAGAGGTCAGGCTTCTTTTTGAAGTGACTTGTGACATTGGGGAAACTCCATACTTCTGGTATTTGGGAGCTCTTCGCTATGCTTGGTGACGTCTGCGGTAGGTAGTTACTCAGTGGTCATCCGCTCATGTTACTTGAGTCATTGGATGGGTTGCTTCAAATTCTAAAGGCGTGATGAAGTGGAAGGGGCATTATAGTTTTTGACATCTTTGCGGATGGTCTTCGAGGGTTAGCATGTTTTGGAATTATTATCAGGGGGGATCCTTCAGACCCTTCTTAGTGTCCCTGTTAACCGTACTAAGGCTTGAATTTTGCTGTAGCTGTAAAGTATTCCCTGGGCTTCTAGGTAGTTTTTCCTCCTCTCGGAGGTTTCGATTTCGACTCCTTTCAGAGGCAGCGTTGGGCTGCATACCTTGGGATTCCTGTAGGCGTCTTTCCTGCATTGAGAGGGGTCGTGGTGTGATGTGCTTGGCATGATCTTAGTTTCCAGGGGTGGTGCTCGTGCGCTAAAGAGCGTGAAGAAGGGGAAAGACCTATGCGTGTCGGTCTGCATCGGGAGTTACATCTTGTCTTCGGGTAAGATAGTTTATCGACGTCGCGGTTGTTTCACTTCTGCACTTGATTGCGACTTATTCCTGCAGTGAGAGGTGGTGTCAGCGTGTGGCTGAGAAGCCCGTTGACTTATCGTATGGCCTAAAAGATTGTGGCCTTGTACTTGACGTGGTAGGGGTTTGCGAGTAGCGTTGCACCTATGAGTGGCGATGCGTCACTGGGAATCTAAATCTGTTCCAATCTTGATCATCACGGGCCAGGGAGAACCGTTATTCAGGCCTGTAATCTTGACGTACTGGGATAGAGGTGTGGTTGCGCTATGTGTGTTGCGCCCATCTTGGTGTTCGACCTGTGAGGGCCTACTAACCGGAGAAGAGGTGTGACCCTTCCAAGTGAACTGGGAGGCATGCTGAAGCGGTACGCTCCACGGACTCGTCCAGGCTAAGAGATAGTTTTACAACATCTCAGTTGGGGGATCGTACTAGTTTATCCTCTTTGCGGAGTCGTGGCGTTCTCGATATAGCTGTAGCTTAAGCGTCGTCGAGCAACGTTGGGTCAGCTTATAAGCTTCGTATGGGAAAGGATAGACGTAATGGAATGTGCCTTAGTGCACCGTGCTTTTCCTTTGGGTGGCCAAACTGTCTGTTACGATTTCTCTCCTCATCTTATCTTATCAAGTCACATGACCACTCTCACGTGACCATGGGACATGTCACCTGACCAAGTCTAGGTCAAACACTTTCACTTCATTCACATTCGTTCTAGACTCCTATCTCCCATGCTTTCTTAATTACCATTATTCTAGACCATGACATCATTAGTAACGAAGTACATTAGTCAGTATTCCCAGACTTGCCCTAAACACCTGTAAGTAGTATATAAGATCAATGTCATCAACAACTGGACTTCAGTCAAGTCCTGGTTGATTTCCCTCATCATCCTCTTGATCTCTGAAGCAAGCCTTTGAGTGGTAGCCAAAGCCTTAAGTGGTGTAGGTTGCCAACATTAGGACTTGACTATACTCGCTTTCCCTACCACTCTTCTCATCACCTCGCCGTCATTCGCGACAACCCCGGACCCTAGGGGCAAAGGGACTTACTATACCACCACTTCACATTTCACGCGCACTTGCACTTCCCTTATCTTTTACGTATACCCCGGCTATACGCTGGTGAAGGTCGACCCATCTATAGGAGGGTTGTCAAGGGGTGGACTCGAGAGTCCTTAATTGGTTTAAACACCGCCTCAGCACGTTTCTACTTCGAAGGAGCCTAGGCTCAGGTCCACATGAGGCCACTTTCTTATAAGAATAGTCTTTACACATTTGGTCATCGTCGAAAGAGCGGTCTTGTGCCCGACGACCCAAATTATATATGAATTTCGAAGACTCGAGTCATGGAGGCTATTGTCCCGATCGAGTAGTTGCTGGTGTTGACAAAGGTCCATGCAACTTTACAAAAAAAAAAGTTTTGGATGTTCCCAAACCACCCCTTCCCCAAATCCGAGGAGTTTGAGGTTCGCCTCCCCTCAGAAGAGACCATCTTCGGGAATAACTTCCCACACCGAAGAGAGTTCTCTTTCGATCCAAACGACGGATATATCGACCAAGCTGGACAATACCGCTTCTGGAACGGGGAATTTGCCCAAGAAAGAGCAAGCACCCCTGACGAACAAGTACTTTCGGAAGATAGATATCCAATAGGGAGGCACCAGTCGACTCCTTATAGCGACATCCAAAGAGAAGAAGAAGAATTACACATCATCCAATACGACCCAAGAGAGGACGACAACGAATACCTCTACCAAACGCCCACACCAGAACCGCTGGTGAATATCTTCAAACATCACGACCTCCTCCCCTATCTTCTAGATAGAATAAGAGAAAACGAACCATTCGACAGAGTCCTTCTAGAAGCACACGAAATACCCGAAGATCAGGCATTGGCCTTCAGAATCAGAGTCCTCCAGGTACAACTACACCCTGATCCCTGCATACGCCTCCAAGAAGAAGTAGAACTTCTTAACGAGTTAAGAGAAGGGCTTATCGCCTTACAAAATCTTCACACACCATCCCTCTCCCCCGAACCGGAAGTAGCCCCGGTTCCACAAGAAGAACAAAACGTCGCAGCTCCCTTACCGAGACCCGCTCCCATTCGTCGACTCCGAAACCGACGACTCATCAGAGAACCCGCTAGAAGACCGGCCCTCATCCCCCAGCCGGAACTCCCGATTGCCACCCGTACCCGCTCCAGAACCCAAAATGTCCAACGAAGCCATCCGCATGCTAATGGATCAGCTTCAAGTTCTGCAAGAAGAACTCGCAGAACTTAAGAGAGATAAAGGGAAGAAGAGGGCAGAAAACGTGGAAGTAAAGGTCTCGAAAAAGGTAGAAATGGTCCCCGACCCAGGAAGGTTCAGCAGGCTAAAAGAGGACTTTGACACTTGGCAAATGAATATGGCACTGTACATTAAAAGTTATCCAGAATCGTTTACGGACGATGAATCGAAGAATATAGCAGTCCTGACCAGAATAGGACCAAAGGCTGGAGAAAAGGATACGATGGGAGCAGCCCAATGGGCAAGGCAACAACTCCGACACTTTATGAAGGAGGAAAACTGGCTCTCGGAAAAGGACTTAGGGAAGCTATTGACTCAGCGATTCAAGTCCATAAACGAGGAAGACGAAGCAAGAAATAAGTTGGAATGGTGCAGACAGATGACCAGAGAGTCCACCCAAGCCTTTACCACAAGATGGCTTGGATATTACTATGACACAGGAGGAGATCCCTCCAAACCAGATCCAGCAGGAGTAAGGATGTTCGAGAAAGCTTTGGAAGAAAACCTTGCACGAAGAATCTATGAGGATGGAAAAAGAAAAACGTGCATACAAGATTACGTGGAGGTTGCCAAAGAAATGGGGTCTAGATTAGACTCCCTAAAGCTAAGAAAAACTGAGAAGATCCAATCAGGATCAACTCAGAATCACACCTATCGAGAAGGACAAGTGTTACGATTTCTCCACTTATCTTATCTTATCAAGTCACATGACCACTATCACGTGACCGTGGGACATGTCACCTGACCAAGTCTAGGTCAATACTTTTCACTTCAAATCACATTCGTTCTAGACCTCTTATCTACATGCTTCCTTAATTACCGTTGGTCTAGACTCTTATCTTCTCTCCCACTCCACAATGATGTAGTACTTAGTAAGTATTCCCACACCAGCCCTAAACTAACCTGTACGTATATAATCTGAATGTAATCAACGACCGGACTTCAGTCAAGTCCTGGTTGATTCCCCTTCCTCTTGACTCTAGCAAGCTTCTAGTGTGTGACCGAAGCCTTAACTGGATAGGTTGCCAACAACAAGCACGAACGTGCGGAGGAAGAGGACAGCCAATGGACATAGGCGCTGTCCAAAGAAACTCCAAATGTTTCAATTGTGCAAAGGACGGACACCTCGCAAGAGATTGTCCGAATCCAAAAAAGGAATGCACGGAATGCAAATTCCTCGGCGGAGGCCACAAACTCAATTGCCGAAAAAGGGCACAAGGGCCACAAAGAAGGCCACAAATCCGAGAAATGAAAAAGGAAGAGGAAAAGAAAGAAGAAGAGCCTAAAGAAGCTAAGGCCATTAAAGGCATGGACTTTGAACAGATGAAGGCATACTTCTTTGACCTTCACGATACCAAAATGAAGAAGGCGGGAAAAGGCTACGGCAACTGAGAAATCTGGGACCTCAGAAGCCGCAGTCAATAAATACAAAAAATAGCTTTTCATCCCTTTCCCCTTATGTACAGTACGGGCAAGATCTTGACGAAGAATCGGACATTTCTACATGTTATTCTTCAGAATCGGAACCAAGTAGCCCTATTTATCGAGTACATTTACCCACAACCGAGACCGGGTCTCCACAAAAGGAGCTTGCTGCATGGGAATGCAGGCTTAATTCGGTCAAAGAAAACAAAAAAAATATTTATGAGGAAAGCTTCCCAGAGCGAGTACTTCTATGAAACACGAAGGTGCAATATGAGATCCTTATGGATATCTCAATCGCACATCCAACTACCAAGAACAAGCGACACGCTTGTAAAGCCCTCTTGGACAGTGGGGCAAACGGAGTTTTCATAGACAAACAATGGGCTGACCAAGTAAAACTGCCTCTCAACAAGATGGAGAAAGAGATTCCCGTCTTTAATGTAGATGGCACAAAGAACTCCGCCAGAGCAGTAACACATCAGGCAGAGATTATCCTTGATTACCAAGGACACCGCGAACGCCTAGTCGCAGAAGTTACGAATCTAGGCAAAAATAATATGATCTTAGGGTATACATGGTTGGCAAAGCATAATCCAACCATTGATTGGTCAAAAGGAGAAGTCAAGATGGCAAGGTGCCCAAGGTCCTGCTACATGCTTTTGGACCGAGGCACACATCTGGCCCAAGAAGAAGAAGAAGAACTAAAGCACGCCTCGACCGTGCACAAGTTCATCAAAAATCTCGAAGTGCCAAAGAAAAGGGAACTTACTCTCGAAGAAATGGTTCCTAAAGAGTACCATCACTATCTGGATGTCTTTAGCAAGAAAGAGTCCGAACGACTTCTGTTGAGAAAGCCGTGGGATCATGAGATAAAGCTGAAGCCTGGCTTTCAACCCAAAAAGGCAAAAATATTCCCAATGAGCAAGGACGAAATGGAAGAGCTAAAGTCCTTTGTTGAAGAACAAACCAAGAAAGGATATATCCGACCCTCTCGCTCTCCACAAACATCACCGGTCTTCTTTATACCAAAGAAAGATGGAAAAAAGAGACTAGTACAAGATTACCGATATCTTAATGAGTGGATGGTAAAAAATAATTATTCACTCCCCTTAATAAGTCAACTAGTGGACAAACTACAAGGAGCAAAGTTGTTCACTAAATTAGACCTCAGATGGGGATATAATAATATAAGAATCAAAGAAGGAGACGAATGGAAGGCAGCCTTCGTCTCACATTCAGGAGCTTATGAACCACTAGTCATGTTCTTTGGACAATGCAACGCCCCTGCCACCTTCCAACAAATGATGAACGAAATATTCGCTGACATGGATGGCGTTGTAATCGTTTACATTGACGATATCATGATCTTCACAAAGACAGACAATGAAGAAGAACATGACAAAATAGTTCAGGAAGTCCTCAAAAGGTTAAAAGAACACGACTTATTCTTGAAACCAGAAAAGTGCTTTTTTAAGCAGAAAGAAGTCAAATTCCTCGGAATGATAGTTAATACCGAAGGAATTAAAATGGAAAGAGGAAAGGTAGAAGCCATCCTAGAATGGCCTACACCTAAGAATGTCAAAGGAGTGCGCAGCTTCTTGGGGCTCGCAAACTACTACCGAAGATTTATTCAAGACTTTTCAAAAGTCTCAAGACCCCTTAATGATCTTACCAAGAAGGATCAACCCTGGCAGTGGGGACCCCAGGAACAAGGAGCTTTTGATCAGCTCAAAGAAGCCTTTACCACGGCACCAATACTTGCTTA
>JBBPKI010000648.1:0-19742 GCA_038089155.1 Nevesoporus exiguus
TTTTATTTTTATAATATTTATAGGATGTAACTTTCAATTCAATTCATCTTAGTGATAATGTACTCAAATTTTTTTATAGGCAGTAAGGTCCTTAATTGTTTGCATTTTCTTTTATTTACAAGGTTATAGGGGGTAAACCAATCCAACATAACTTTTATTTTAATTATTCATTCTGTTTGCTCATAATTTATAGGTGGTTTCCACCAGTCAGGTATATACCCCTTTTAAATTTAATTGTTTAAATCTATAATTCATGACTAGATCTACCCTATTTCAAGTGAACATGCAGCTGTGACTGCATCCAACATGGTAAACTTCCTTTCATATTATTATATGTCTTGCTTTGACTATAAATCAGATTTCTTCTTTCACTTGGCAGCAAATTCTTCAAGCTGGTGTTGGTTTGTATTTGATGGTTAAAATTTATATTGTATATGTTATTAATCCTTTATCATATAGATCTTATTCTCATCTCAGCACACTCTTTTTTTTTACATCAACAGCATATTCCTCAACCACTTTCCTCTGCAGCTAAAAAGTACAAGGGATCAAATTCTCAAGCAACTATCAAGAGGCAGTTGGAAAAGCTCTCCTCACAATATGGCCAATTGTCCTTTGTATTGAAGGTAGAAATGATTACTGATATCATTCTTAAGAACCATATGTATGTGTTAGATGTGTTTTTTAACATGCTGTGTTTATTGGTTTTATTAAGATTATAAACATCCTCCTAAGAGGATTGAGGAGTTCTAGGAGAGAGTTCAAGTGGAATGTAAGAGGATATCAACTGCAGAGTGTCAGGGGTTGATTGAAAGCATGCCTAAAGTGATTTAGGTAGTGCTTAAGGCAAAAGAAGACTGTAATAAGTAGAAATATATCTCAAATCCCTATTTGTTGGCAAAAGTGACAAAACCACTACAATGGTATTGTTATTTTGAAGTATTCATATCTCCACAGCCCCTGAATTAAGTCATGTGACCTTTTGATCCAACCAAAGCTAAGCAATATTCCCATGCTCACACTTACTACACTACCACTACTACAAAATGGTCAAATATTGCAGCAGTTTTGAGAGTCACTGTATGTACAGAGAGCAACAAGAGCATGGACCACCTTGTCATATCCAAGCCAATCATCCTTCTCTGCCTTCTCTGGACCCTTCTCTGACCATCTCTGGTAATCTCTGTTTCTCTCTAGTCCACCTCTGTCTCCACCATGCTTGGAGCTATGCTCACTTAGAACCTCCTAGATCTTATCTCTGTTTGTCTATCCCTTTGTTATTTCAACCCTTCTCCATCCCTTTCTTGTATCCTTGACAGCCTGTGATTTTTATGAATATTGCTTCTTATCTCCTAGAATGTTTTCATATGTTCTCTATCTTTGTCAGATAGTATTTTCATCCTATTTTGTACCTCCTTCCCTTACTCTGCTCCTATTTAACTCCTATGTACCTCCTGTACTATTTTTCAATATGAATATTGAAGTAAGTCACCTCACCTCTTATTTCACAACCACCAAATCTCCTTCATATTAGACCTCTGTCCCTCTAAAATATAAGGACATGGACCTATTCAAGGGTATGACATATAAGTCCTGTGCTGATGTTCTCTTGAGTATCTCCACTCCAATTCCTCCATTTGGGCCTCTGGTCCAACTTGTAACATGAAAGTGCACTTCTTGTGTGATGAGCCATTCCTTGGCTAACTCTTTCACTCAATATCCTAAGGGAGGCTCAATGTCCTTGGATATTAAGGCTCTTAAGAGGGACAAGTGGAGCTCAGATATACACTGGTATTGCATAGGACTGGCTAAGGTTTACAGTACAAGTGGTGTCACTATTTAAAAGGCTACTGTGATGCAAGGACCATCTGACCAAGCAGAGGCTATGCAAAAGAAAGATGGTAACTAGACAACATGCTGCCTGAATGTTAAGTCTGAACTCTCTGGACTCAAGTCTGATCAGAGGTCTGGGGGTACTGGGGGGGTGTAGACTTGTTAGTCTCGGAGGTGGACCAAAGTCCGGAGCAGAGGTGTTGGAGCAGAGGTACTCAGGAGGACATTGGCACATGACTTATGTGTTGCGCCCTTGAACAGGTCCGTGTCCTCATATTTCAGAGGAGCGGAGGTCCAATGGGAGAGAAGGAGATCATGATGAGAGTGAGGAGGGTGGACTAATTCAATATTCGTGCTAAAGCTACACAATGGAATATACAGAGTTTATATACTAAGGGTCAGAAGGTAGGTATGCCGGAGCACAGCATAGGAGCTGTGTTCCAAGTGGAGTATTAGAAATACAAAGGAGGATGAGTAATCATAATACAAGGGATCCAGTGTAGAGAACTGTGGTTCCCTACGTCTGTATTTCTGATTTATAGGGCATCCGACAACATCACACCTCATCTGATGTTATCCCAATCATTCCGACGCTATCCTGGTAGACTGGATGACTTCCTGGTATGTTTCTGGTTGGGATCGATCCCCTACATGACCGGGTTGCGCAGAAACTGGCTGGAGTTGGTTTATACTGGCCGGGATTACTTCCCAGTGTTGTTTTCCGGTATTCTGATGTCCAGGTATGTTTGTTTGTGACTGGTTTGCATTGTTTTGGGCCGGTTTAGCTATTTTTACATATTTGACATTGTTTTATGTTAGTTGAGCACTACATAGGCATGTCACTACTTACTTAATACAGTTTTCCACTCTCCTTTGTGTTAGAACATCCAGTATAAGCCTGAATGCCCAGTTCTAGCCCTCCCTCACTGTCTGCATTGCACACAGAAGTCTGGGAATGCATCTGGAAGTCTGGAGTCCAGTTCTTTCTGGAGAAGGCCCCCATAGGAGTGGTCCACACTGGTGGTACACTCTTTACTGCTCTTTTACTACTTATTTTCAGCCATTTGCTATTGTCTTGCAACTCCCTGGGATGAACATATTGCCCCACACCTTTCTCTTGCCTCACACGCAGGCACATTTAAGTTTCTACACTGGGTCCAGGTATAACCAAGTGCTGGTCCAAGTACAGCATTGGTCTGGTGGGAGGAGTGGAGCTCTGAGCAGGGGAACAGAGTTGACCAGAGTTGACCAGAGTTGACAGGAGTTGGGGCCAAAGGGGTTGGAGATGGATGGAATGGCATGGGATATGACACTGAAAGAGAGTTAGCAATGTAGGAGAAAACTGTCTGCAGTATAGAAGATAGGAAAACTAGAGCAGCAGGATGAGGTGAATATCATCAGAGTATAAAATAAGCAAATGTGGAACATGGAATTTGTATGTTAGGGAACCCTCCATAAGGCAAAGAAAGAATAAAAGGAGGAGTCTGGAAAGGAACAAAACCATAAAATTATCCTCTTCATAGACTCAAAGCCCTCCTTTGATACTTTCTGCCTCAGTTTGGGTCAGAACCCTTTGGCTCTCCCTAATTGATCTCATAGTTGTCAGCATCAAGCTCAAGAGCAGCATCACATACATATCTATCATATCCCATCCCCCCACAAACTGCACATTGGATGGTAGGACAGTATCATGCAGAATGGCTCCAGTTTCTGCAACAATTGCATTGAAAAGTACAGCATTGAGTACTATTATGCCCTGGGGCCCAGATCTTGCATTTCAGGCAGTGATACTGGGAGCAGTCCTTCTAAAAGTGCCCAAGCTCCTGATACTGAAAGTAACAGGTGGTGGCAAGATTCCCTGGAAGAATATCAGAATGAGGAGGAGAGTATTACATAGAGAAGCATCTTTCTGGGTGTTAGAAGTTATCCTGCATACATTAGTGCTTTTCTCTTTATGGTAACATTATATAACTCTTAGAGTACAGTTCCAGTTGAACTCTCATAGATAGTCCCCCAGTAGCTTGACCAGCATTGAGGGTATGTAGTATTTTCTAGCCTTTCTAACTCTACTAACAGTATTCTAGTTCCATAGGTACTTATTCCAATACAGTAGCTTGACCAGCACTGAGATTCCATAGGTTTCCTGCTTGAGAGTTGACCCTCTATGCACAACACCTTCTTGCTGTTATGCAGCATGTCATTTTGGACTGCTAGTGACAAGAATCCTCTGTGAGGAGGCACTCATGAAGAGGCACAATGTCTTACAAGGAAGGAAAAGGCAGAAGGGAATCTTAGAGGTGAAGGTTTAGGCAAGAGCAAGTCCAAGACAAGAGGTGGATTGCACAGGTCTAGCTTGGAGGTACAAGCAAAGTAGACTAGCTATTTATATAGTCCATGTTAAAGTACGTATACTCTCTGGACTCAAGTCCAACCAGAGGAGTGGAGTTCTAGGGGTTAACAGAGGGGTTAGTATAGGAGATGGATTGGAGGTCTGGGCGGAGGAGTTGGAGCAGAGGTACTCAGGAGGACATCGGTGCAGGACTTATGTGTCGCACCTCTAAGCAGGTCCATGTCCTCATATTTTGGAGACACAGGAGTCCAACAGGAAGAGGATAGGGTGATTGTGAAGTGAGAGGAGAGTGACATAGTTTGATATTCATACTAAGGAGTACATACAGGAGGTACAGGAGTTAAATAGTGCAGAGTAAGCGAAGGAGATACTAAACAGGATGAAAATAGTATCTGACAAAGGCAGAGAACACATGAAAATATTCTAAGAGGTAAGAAGCAACCTAAGGGTTGCAGATTGTCAAGGGTAATACTTAAGGGACAGAGAAGGGATGAAAGAACAAAGAGAAGGACAAATGGAGATAATGTCTGGGCAATTCTGAGCGAGCACAGCTGCAGGTCCGATCGGAGGAGTGGAGCTCTGAGGAGTTCCATGCATGGTGGAGACAGAGGTGGACTGGAGGGGGATGGGAGAGACTGGAGATGGTTGGAGAAGGGGCTGGAGAAGGCAGAGATGGCTGGTTTGGCATGGATATGACAGTGCCTCCCCTTTACGGCCGAGCCCTTGAGGCCTTCAGTAAGTGGGGGTTCAATGCAGGACCAATCCAAGGTGGCAGTCAAACCACTGTGGAGAGGGCACACTGACAGAGGGATAGATGGAGGTGCTTACTAAGATGAAGTCCAAAAGGGATTGCCATGCGGAGTAGAGTGGAGATGATCAGGACCAGCTATAGGCATAAGAAATCTACCACCAATGGTAAGATGCTCAAAAGAATCTGAGCCCCAGCGTGAGGGAGGTCAAGAGGTGCCTTTTGGCACACAACAAGATGAAGGAGAGGAGTGGATGATGCATGAAGTGGGGACAGAGATGCAGATAGCGCAGAGGGAGCATGAGCAGAGGTGCCAAAGGTAGCAGAGTGCACAGAGGCAGTGGCAGAGGAGTGCAGAGGGAGTGCTGGAATGCCAGAGGGAGAAAGGAGGAAAATGGAAGTGAAACTAAGATGGAGGAACAAGGGAAGATGGAAGTGGAGATAAGGAGGGAATGGAGATGAAGAAGAAAAGAAGAGCCCCAGAGATGTGGTCGGAGGTGACTACAAAGGAATGGAGAACTCTGGAGGAGGTCCGGAGTGAAAGCAGAGGGAGATGTACAAAACAGAGGCAGAAAACAGAAAACAGGATGGCAGAACAGGAGGTGTGAACACCACATGCAGAGAGAGAAAAGAAAGAGACAGAGAAAGAGCACAATATAGGAAATGGAGGACTCTGGGAATGGACTGGAGGATGAGAGGATCTGAAAAGGATGGAAAAAGTGGGGGAAGTCCAAAATGCCTCGGAGGGGGCCAGAGATGAGAGCAGTGTACAGAGACAAACTGACAAGAAGAGATGAAAACAGAGTGAAAAGAGATGGAGAACTCCAGGAGTAGCTCCAGAGTTGACGAATGGAGGCAGAGATGTACCACAAGGGTACCAGAGTAAGCAGAGGTGTACAGCAAGTGTACCAGAGGTTTTGGAGAGGAACAGAAACAGATGCAACAAGAGGGGATGAATGGGTGAAGGAGGTAAGTAGACCAATATTAAAAGTGGAGACAGAAAGCAGAGAAAAACAGAGAATGCCCAGAATAGGCATAGAAAACCCTGAAGAGGGCCAGAGGTGTACCAAAAGGCACTGGAGGTGAAATGGAGGGGAAGATGAAACAGATGCAGAAGTAAGAAGTGATGGATGAATGAGGTAAGTAGTCCAATACTGAAGATGGAAGCAGAAGGCAAAGAAAACAGTGAGAAAGCCCAGAAATAGGCATAGAAAAACCCTTGATGGGGCTGGAGGTGTACTGGGAGGTACTGGAGGTAAGTGGATGTCCTGAATAAGGAATACAGAGGGGTACCAGAATGGTACAGAGAATGGAGAAATCAGAGGGTACAGACTGGATACAGAGAGAATAACAGAGGAAATGGAAATAGAACAGGAGGTCAAAAGCGGGGGTAAATGCCAAGGCAGGAGGTACTGGAAAGTGGCGGAGGAGGGATAAGGGTGCACTAAGGCATCCAAGAGTGGTCTGAGTGGTGTGGAGGAACTCCAGAGGTGGAAAATGTGGAGGTGATGGAGGACAGGCCAGAGGGTTGGGTGTCATGTTGATAATGGTGCCTCCCCTTTAAAGCCAAGCCCTCAAGGCCATAGTGGGCAGAGGGGTGCAGTGTGAGTCAAAAGGGAGCCAGGCAGTGCCAGAGGTAGCAGTGGCTGGGATGCAGTGCAAGCTGGAGGTGGAGATCAGAGTAATGGAGGAGGAAGGAAACAGATTGGAGGAGGAAATAAAGAAAGAAAAAGCAGAGGCAGAGAAGAAAGAGGTGGGGAAAAGGAAGTGGAGGGAGGATGAGAAGAATAGTAATACAAAGTAGTAATTAGTCTTTTCTTTGAATGATGATTGTTCTTGAATGAAGAGTGAATGAGATGGAGTAAAATCGAAGAATGTCAGAGGATATCCAGAATTAACCGGAGTGGAAGCGGAGATAAACAAAGCAAAATAGCTGAAGGCTTCAGAAGAGGTCCGGAGGTAAATGAAGATAAACAAAGCAGAAACAAGCTGAAGATATCTAAGGTTGTATTGGAAGTAATGGAGTTATACAGAGTGGTTCGGAGGTGAAGAAATGGAGGAACACGAGGGTAGTGAAGTGCAGAGGAACAGAAAGAAGCAAATGAAGTGAAGTTTGGAGTGAATTGGAAAACAGAAGAAGAACGTGTAAAAATGCCATGAATGGTGGGGGGCTTTGGAATGATCTAGGTCAGTCCTTTCATGTGGGAAGAAGTCTGGATGGGTCCAGTGGAGGTCCACAGAACTGGATTGCAAAGGTCCAAAAGCATAGACGAAGTCAGAGGAATCAGAAAGGCAAGGTGCCAATGATGGTGAAAAACTAAAAAGATGATCATAGTTCAGTCTTTAAAGTGGGGAGATATCTGGATGAAGCTGGTCGGAGGTCTGTGGACTAGACCTAGAGAGGTCTGAGTTCTTTGGCAAATCCAAGGTGCAACTCCCAGGATTAGTTTTCCAGATAGAGTCCTGGAGCGCAGGGGTTTGGCATTCAATCTGTAGGAGTACATTAGACTATGTGCAGCTTCTTAAACCCAGTGATCAACAGATCATTACAGGGCAAGCACATGAGTCAATACTAAACAAACATCAGTGAACCCAAATAGGTTGGCATGAAAGCCATGGAGGTGGATTGCCCAAAGAGAGAAGAAGAAACAGATGGTCCGGAGTGGACCAGAGATTGTCGGAGTTGACAGGAGTTGTCAATGATGAACATAAGAGGAAGACACAGAAGAGCAGAAAGACAAAAGAATAGGGTATGATGGTGGAGTGGTCTGGAATGGACCAAAAGTCACTGGAGTGAGAAGGAATAGTCCAAAATGAATACAAAAAGGAATATATCAGCAAAGGAAAGAAGAACGGAGGAAGGGGGCTCTGGTGGGCTGGGGTCAACTGGACATGACTGGAGTTGAGGGGATGGTCTGGAGTGGACCCAGAGGGGAAATCATAAGGTCATAAAGCAGACATGAGGGAGAAGGAAAGGGTACATCAGGGGGTGCTCTCAAATGGAGCCTAGACAAGGGCAATGTGGTCCCAGGTCTGGAGTACAGTACAGAGGAAACAAAGAGAAAAGGAGGAGGGGACTGTCCAGACCAAGTAGAGTTGGCCAGAGCAAGGCTGGAGTTACCTTGGGACATAAGGTCCTTGGGTACGGAGAAGTGAAAAGGAGAAAAATAAAAGGTACCATGAAATGGCCTGAAGTTGGTCCATTACCAAGGTATCTAGAAGATCAGACGGGAAATATATAGAAGATGAAGAGAGGAAGGGAAAGAAAAGAACCAAGGTGGTCCATCACCATTAATGTCTGGAGGTACTGGAGTTGGTGTCAGAGAAGCAGAGTACCTTTGGACTTGCAGTCCTTGGGTGCAAAAAGGGTCGGAGGTGGATATTGAGGGTTGGGGGTGAAGTCAGATGTTGCAAGATGACTTTCCTATCGAGGTGTCCTGCCTTCCCCTAGTAAGCAACTGGAGGTTGACTGCAGACTGGACTAAGATAAGTCTGAGGAGCCATGGCAAATCCAGAGTGCTGTCTGGAGGCAGTGAGGGGGAGCATGAAGGCAGAGGCCCTGGAAGCCCAGAGTAGCAGAGGGCTTGGCATTTTTGTCTTGTATGGATCACGAACGAAAGTGCTGCTCATTGCCAATTACTCAATGGAGTATCATGGCAAGCTGGCTGTTTTGAAACCAACAAAAGTTAGAATCCAAGGAGGTGACGAAAACATCGGAGGTGATTCACTGGAGGCAGGAGAAAGGAAAAGTCTACAACAGAGGAAAAGGTGACTTGCCAAAAGGTGGAGTCAACTGAAGGTATGGAGGAAATAGGGGGACAACTAAAAAGTGTTGAAAAATGAGGAAAGAAGGGCCTCTGAAGCACTGGAGGTGAATTGGAGGTTCAGAGAAGTGAGGTTCATGAGAGTAGGTACAGATGAATGAAGGCAAAAGGCCATCAAAGAGGCAGAGTGAAGATGGAGCTTCGAAAGGTAAGGAACAAAGAATGCCCAAGAGGGCAAAAGAGAAATGGAGGTAAAAAGGGCTGCTGAAAGGCAGGGTAGAATGGAGTTCGGAGGTACCACAAGGGGTAGCCCAAAGGAGACTTGCCAAAGGGGTGGAGTCAATCAGAGGTAAATCAAAGGTAATGAGCAAGGAAACAAAGCTCGGAGTTGTCATATCTGTGCCAAACCATCCATCTCTGCCTTCTCTGGCCTCTTCTCCGACAATCTCCAGTCACCTCTGTTCCCCTCCAGTCCACCTCTGCCTCCACCATGCATGGAGGAGCTCCTTGGAGCTCCGCTCCTCTGATCAGACCTGCAGCTGTGCTTGCTCAGAACCTCCTGGACATTATCCCTGTTTGTTATTCCTTTTGTTCTTTCATCCCTCCTTTGTCCCTACTTCGCTTACTATCTCCTAGAATATTTTCATATGTTTACTGTCTTAGTAAGATAGTATTTTCATCCTGTTTTGTACCCCCTCTTGTCCCTCCATTCATATTCAAGTCCTGTACCTCCTGTATGTACTCCTTAGTATGAATATTGAACAAAGTCACTCCTCTCATTTCGTGATTATCCTATCCCCTCCCTGTTGGACTCCTGTGCCTCCGAAATATGAGGACCTAGACCTGCTTAGGGGCGCAACACATAAGTCCTGCACCAATGTCCTCCTGAGTACCTCTGCTCCGACTTCTCTGCTCAGACATCCAGTCCATCTCCTACACTAACCCCTCCATTAACCCCTAGAACTCCACAACTCTGGTCGGACTTGAGTCCGGAGTATATGCACTTTAACAGTATATTCGTACTCACACTTGAGCAGGTCTCCATTCCTTTCTTATGTCCTCTCACCTCTGTTTTGTACTCTGACCCTTCATTCAAATCTCTGCATGGGCTGGGATTCATTCTGAACCCAACCATGCCCTATAGAGTTATCTCATGATCTCACCTCCAATTGACTCTGCCCCTTTGGCAAGTCTCCTTCAGGCTACCCCTTGTGGTACCTCCAAACTCCATTCTACCCCACCTTTCAGTGGCCCTTTATTACCTCTAGACCTCTGTTTCTCTTTCACCCTCTTGGGCATCCTTTCTTTCCCACCTCTTGAAGCTCCATCTTCACTCTGCCTTTTTGGCAACCTTTCTTCTTTGTTTTTCTGTATCATCTTCATGAACTCCATTTCTCCGAACCTCCAATTTACCTCTGGTGCTTTGGAGGCCCTTCCTTCCTCATTTTTTGACACTTTTTAGTCATCCCCTATTCCCTCCATACCTCTGGTTGACTCTGCCTTTCAGTGAGTCACCTTTTCCTCTGTTGTAGACTTTTCCTTTCTCCTGCCTCCAGCGAATCACCTCCAACATTTTAGTCACCTCCTTGGATTCTAACCAATGGAGTATCATGGCAATGAGCAGCACTTTTATTTGCAATCCATACAAGATAGGAATGCCAAGCCCTCCACTACTCTGGGCTTCTGGGGCCTCTGCCTTCATGCTCCCCCTCACTGCCTCTGGACAGCACTCCGGATTCACTACAGCTCCTCAGACTTATCTTAGTCCAGTCCACAGTTGACCTCCAGTTGCTTACTGGGGGAAGGCAGGACACCTCAACAGGAAAGTCACCTTGCAACATCCGACTACCCCCCGAACCCTCAATATCTGCCTCCAACCTTTCTGCACCTAAGGACCGCAAGTCTGAAGGTACTCCATTCCTCCAACACCAACTCCAGCATCTCCAGACATTATGGTGATGGACCACTTTGGTCCTTTTTCTGTCCTTCTATCGTCTCCTTTTCACTTTTCTGTACCCAAGGACCTTATGTCCAAAGGTAGCTCTGGCATCACTCTGGCCGACTCTGCTCAGTCCAGGTGGCCCTCTACTTCTTTTCTCTTTTGTATCCTCTGTACTGTACTCTGGACCTGGGACCATGTCACCCTTGTCTGGGCTCCATTTGAGAGCACCCCCTGACACATCCTTTCTTTTTCCCTCATGTTTTCCTTTATGACCTTACAATTCCCCCTCTGGGTCCATCTCCAGACCATTCCCTCAACTCCAGTCATGTCCAGCTGACCCCAGCCCACTGGAGCCCCCCTTCCTCTGTTCTTCTTCCCTTCTTCAGTATATCACTCTTTGTTTTCATTCTGGACTATTCCCTCCCACTCTGGCGACTTTCGGTCCATTCCAGACCACTTCACCTTCATACCCTTTTCTTCCTTTGACCTTCTGTCCCTTTCCTCCTCAGTTTCATCATCTAACAATTCCTGTCAACCCCAATGACCTCCGGTCCACTCCAGACCATCCATTTCTTCTTCTCCCTTTGGGCAATCCACCTCCATGGCCTTCATGCCAACCTCTTTGGGTTCACTGATGTGTGTTTAGTATTGACTCACACACTCGCCTATAAACAATCCGTTGATCTATGGGTATAAGAAGCCGCATATAGTCTAACATACTCCTACAGATTGAATGCCAAACCTCTGCACTCTGGGACTCTGTCTGGAATTTAATCCCAGGAGTTGCATCTTGGATTCGCCAAAGTACTCTGACCTCTCTAGGCTCAGTCCTGTGGACCTCTGATCGGCTTTATCTGGATATTCTCCCGCTTTAAGGACTGACCTATGATTGTCTTTTTCAGATTTTCGCCATTTTTGGCATCTCACTTCTTCAATTCCCTCCACCTAGGTGCTCAAGCTTTTGGACTTTGTGTCCAGTTCTGTGGACTTCCGCCAGACCCCTCTGGACTTCTTCCCACACTATTGGACTGACCAAGATCATTCCTTAGCCCTCTGCCACTTTGGCATCATACCATTTTTTTGGTTTTCATCCATTTTATTTTGTTCTATTTCATGAACTTCTGTTCTTATTGTCCTTTTTGTTCCTGTTCACTCCATTACCCTTGTTTGGCTCCATTCTTTATCTCTGAGATGCTGTACTCAACGCTGTTTCACTCTGCTCTCACCTCCGATCCACTTTGTATAACTCCATTACCTCCAATACAATCTCCGACATTTTCAGTTCATTTCCACTTTGTTTATCTTCATTTCCACTTTGTTTATCTTCATTTACCTCTGGACTTCTTCCGAAGCCTTCGGCTATTTTCCTTTGTTTATCTCCGCTTCTACTCCGGTTAATTCTGGACATCCTCCGATGTTTTTTGTTCTTCTCTGTTTCCTTTTCTTTCTCCTTTCACTCTTCTGATGTGAAATAGAAAACAACTTGTATAGAACAATAGCAAGGACTATTATAGTACTACTCTTCTTGTTCTTCCCTTCCTCCACCTCTGCCTTTTTCTCCTCTGCTTCTGCTTCTTCTTCCTCTCCTTCCTCCTCTGTTACTCCAACCTCTGCCTCCAGCTTGCACTGCACCCCAGCCACTGCCACCTCTGGCACTGCCTGGCTCCCTTTCACCTCACACTGCACCCCTCTGCCCACCATGGCCTCAAGGGCTCGGCCTTAAAGGGGAGGCACCATCATCAACATGACACCCAACCCTCCAGCTGGTCCTCTGCCACCTCCACATTTTCTACCTCCAGAGTTCTTCCACTCTGTTTGGACCACCTCCAGACTTGTTCACCTTCACTTGGACCACTTTGGACTGCTCTTGGATGCCTTGGTGCACCCTCATTATCCCTCCACCACCTTCATTACCTTTTGCCATGATGCTTACATCTGTTTTTGCCCTTTTTCTCCATTCCTGTTTCCTCTGTTATTCCTTTGTATCTTGTCTGTACTCTCTGATTTCCCTCTGTTCTCTGTATCACTCTGGTACCCCTCTGCTTCCATTTTCTCCTCTGTTCATCTCTGGTACCTTTGGGTACACCTCCAGCTCCCTTCGGGGTTTTCTATGCCTATTCTAGGCACTCTCCGTTTTTCTTTGACCTCTGTCTCCATTTTTAATATTGAACTACTTACCTCTTATCCACTCTTTCTGTCCCTTGTTTCCCTTCTTCTCCAAAACCTCCAGTACACTCGCTGTACACCTCTGCTCACCTCCAGTACTCTTGTGGTACATCTCCACCTCCATTCGCTAACTCCAGAGCCTTTCTGAAGCTCTCAGTACCTTCTCACTGTGTTTTATCTCATTTCCTCTGTTTGTCTCTTCCTCTTTCTTCTTGTCCTCTCAGCTCCATTTCACTATGTATACTTCCTCACCTCTGGCCTCCTCTGAGGTACTTCGAACTCCTTCTGTCTTCTCTCTATTCCAGCTCTTCTCATTCTCCGGTCTGTTCCCCAGAGTTCTCTGTTTCCTATACTATGTTCATTCTCTGCTCTAATCGCCTCTGTTCCTCTATCTCCATCTCTTTCTCTCTCCTATTGTCCTCTTTCTGTGCATGGTGTTCACACCTTCTCTTCCATCCCTCTTGTTTTCTGTTTTCTGTCTCCATTTTGTACTTCTCCCTCCGTTTTCACTCTGGAGTTCTCCGTCCCTTCTTCAGTTCTCCATTTCCTCTTCCTTTATTCCTTCCATCTTTTTGTTCCTCCAGCATTCCAGCACCCCCTCCGCACTCCTCCACTGCCATCTTCACACACTCTGCTGTCTCCGGCATCTCTGCTTGCACTTCCTCTGTGCTCCCCACATCTGTATTCTTGCCTTGCACATCATCTGCCTTTGTTCTGTCTTGGCGTGTGCCCAAAGGCACCCCTCAACCTCTTCGTGCTGAGGCCTGGAGCATTTTGGAGCACTTATCATTGGTGGTAGACATTTTAGCCTATAACTGGTCCTGATCACCTCCGTCCTACTCTGCATGGCAAATTCTTTGGACTTTGCCTCAGTAAGCACCTCCATCTATCCCTCCATCAGCATGCCCTCTCCACAGTGACTTGACCACCATCTCAGATTGATCCCGCATCAAACCACTGCTTACTGAAGGCCTCAAGGGCTCAGCTGTAAAGGGAAGGCACTGTCATATTCATGCCAAACCACCCATCTCCACCTTCTCCAGCCCCTTCTCCGACAATCTCCAATCACCTCCATTCTCCTCCAGTCCACCTCTGTCTCCACCATGCACAGAGCTCCTCAGAGCTCCACTCCTCCAATCGGACCTGCAGCTGTGCTCACTTGGAACCTCCCGGACATTATCCCTGTTTGTTATTCCTTTTGTTCTTTCATCCCTCCTTTGTCCCTACTTTGCTTACTATCTCCTAGAATATTTTCATATGTTCACTGTCTTAGTAAGATAGTATTTTCATTCCATTTTGTACCCCCTCTTGTCCCTCCATTCATATTTAAGTTCTGTACCTCCTGTATGTACTCCTTAGTATGAACATTGAACAAAGTCACTCCTCTCATTTTGCGATTATCCTATCCCCTCCCTGTTGGACTCCTGTGCCTCCGAAATACAAGAACCTAGACCTTCTTAGGGGCGCAACACATAAGTCCTGTGCCAATGTCCTCCTGAGTACCTCTGCTCCAACTCCTCTGCTTGGACATCCAGTCCATCTCCTACACAAACCCCTCTGTTAACCACTAGAACTCTGCAACTCCAGTTGGACTTGAGTCTGGAGTATATGCACTTTAACAGGAGTACAGAAAGAAATGACAGAGAAAAGGGTTGTTGAAGTGACAGAAGTTAGTCCATGGTTGAGTTCAAAAGCAAACCCAGACCATGCAGAGGCTATAATGAAAGGTCATGAGGACATGAGGAAAGAATGGAGACCTGCTCAGGAGGGAGTATGAATATACTGTTAAAGTATGTATACTCTCTGGACTCAAGTCTGACCAGAGGAGCAGAGTTCTAGGGGTTAACAGAGGAGTTAGTATAGGAGATGGACCAGATGTCTGGGCAGAGGAGTTGGAGCGGAGGTACTCAGGAGGACATTGGCACAGGACTTATGTGTTGCACCTCTAAGCAGGTCCGTGTCCTCGTATTTCAGAGGCACAGGAGTCCAACAGGGAGAGGATAGGGTAATCACAAAGTGAGAGGAGAGTGACTTAGTTTGATATTTGTACTAAGGAGTACGTATAGGAGGTACAGGAGTTAAATAGTGTAGAGTAAGTGAAGGAGATACTAAACAGGATGAAAATAGTATCCGACAAAGACGGAGAACACATGAAAATATTCTAGGAGGTAAGAAGTGACCTAAGGGTCGCAGATCATCAAGGGTAATACTTAAGGGACAGAGAAGGGATGAAAGAACAAAGAGAAGGACAAACAGGGATAATGTCTGGGTGATTCTGAGTGAGCACAGCCGCAGGTCTGATTGGAGGAGTGGAGAGCTGAGGAGCTCCATGCATGGTGGAGACAGAGGTGGACTGGAGGGGGATAGAGGAGACTGGAGATGGTCAGAGAAGGTGTTAAAGTATGTATACTCTGGACTCAAGTCTGACTGGAGATGTAGAGTTCTAGGGGTTAACAGAGGGGTTAGTGTAGGAGATGGACTGGAGGTCTGAGCAGAGGAGTCAGAGTGGAGATACTCAGGAGGACGTCAGCGCAGGACTTATGTGTTGCACCCCTAAGCAGATCTAGGTCCTCATATTTTGAAGGGACGGAGATCTGACAGGAAGGGGATAGGATGATCACAAAATGAGAGGAGTGACTTTGTTCAATAATTGTACTGAGGAGTATGTACAGGAGTTATAGGACTTAAATACAAATGGAGGGACAAGAGGGGGTACAAAACAGGATGAAAATACTATCTTACTAAGATGGTGAACATATGAAAATATTCTAGGAGATAGTAAGCGAAGTAGGGACATTGGAGGGACGAAAGAACAAAAGGAATAACAAACGGGGATAATGTCCAGGAGGTTCCAAGCAAGCACAGCTGCATGTTCAATTGGAGAAGCAGAGCTCCAAGGAGCTCCGTGTGTGGTGGAGACAGAGGTGGACTGGAGGGGAATGGAGGTGACCAGAGATGGTTGGAGAAGGGGCCAGAGGAGGTGGAGATGGGTGGTTTGGCACAGATATGACAGTGCCTCCCCTTTATGGCTGAGCCCTCGAGGCCTTCAGTAAGTGGGGGTTCGATGTGGAACCAATCCGAGGTGGTAGTCAAGCCACTGTGGAGAGGGCACACTGACAGAGGGATAAACGGAGGTGCTTACTGAGGCAAAGTCCGAAGAATTGCCACGCAGAGTAGACTGGAGATGATCAGGACTGGCTACAGACTACCACCAATGATAAGTGTTCCAAAATGCTCCAGGCCTCAATGCGAAGAGGTTGAGGGGTGCCTTTGGGCACACACCAAGACAGGATGAAGGTGGATGATGTGCAAGGCAAGAATACAGATGTGGGGAGCACAGAGAAAGCACGAACAGAGGTGCCAGAGGTGGAGGAGTGTGCAGAGGTGGTGGTGGAGGAGTGCAGAGGGGGTGCTGGAATGCCGGAGGGAGAAAGGACAAAAACAGGAGCAAAACTGAAATGGAGGAATGAAAAGACAGAAGGAACGAAGGAAGAGGACACGAAGAATCCCAGAGATGGGACCGAAGGTGACTACAAAGAAACAGAGAACTCCAGAGGAGGTCCAGAGTGAAAGCAGAGGGAGAAGTACAAGACAGAGAAGAAGGCAAAACCAAGACAGAGGACAAGAAATGGCAGAGAAAGAAGCAGAGAAAGAACATAGTATAGAAAATGGAGAACTCTGGGGAAAGGACCAGAGGGCGAGAGAGTAGAAAATGGAGAAGGATGAAAAACAGAGGAAGTCCGGAGTGCCTCAGAAGAGACCAGAGATGAAAGAAGCATACAGAGACAAATGTATGAGAAGAGATGAAAACAGAGTGAAAAGAGACAGAAAGCTCCAGAAATAGCTCTGGAGTTGACAGATGGAGGCAGAGATGTACCACAAGGGTACCGGAGTGAGCAGAGGTGTATGGCAAGCATACCAGAGGTTTCAGAGAGGAATGGAAATGGATGCAATGAGAGGGGACAAACAGGTGAAAGAGGTAAGTAGACCAATATTAAAAATGGAGACAGAAAGCAGAGAAAAACAGAGAATGCCCAGAATAGGCATAGAAAACCCTGGAGGGGGCCGGAGGTGTACCAAAAGGCACTGGAGATGAATGGAGGAGAAGGGAAAACAGAGGGGTACTGGAATGGTACAAAGGACAGAGGGGAGTCATAGGGTACAGAACTGATACAGAGGAATAACAGAGGAAATGGAAATGGAGAAAAAGGGCAAAACAGAGGTAAACATCATGGCAAAAGGTACTGAAGGTGGCGGAGGGATAATGAAGGTGCACCAAGGTGTCTGAGAGCAGTCTGAAGTGGTCTGAGCAAAGGTGAACAAGTCCAGAGATGGTCCGAACAGAGTGGAAAAACTCCGGAGGTAGAGCAAATGCAGAGGTAACAGAGGACAGGCTGGAGGGTTGGATGTCATGTTAATGACAGTGCCTCCCCTTTAAGGCTGAGCCCTTGAGGCTGTGGTGGGCAGAGGGATGCAGCATGAGGCAAAAGGGAGCCAAGCAGTGCCAGAGGTGGAGGTCAGAGTAACAGAGGAGGAAGGAGATCAATTGGAGGAGGAAAGGGAGGAAGAAGAAGTAGAAGCAGAGGAGAAAAAGGCAGAGGTGGAGGAAGGGAAGAACTAGAAGAGTAGTACTATAATAGTTCTTGCTATTGTTCTATACAAGTTGTTTTCCATTTCACGTCAGAAGAGTGAAAGGAGAAAGAAGCAGCATGAGGCGAAAGGAAGCCAAGCAGTGCCAGAGGTGGCAGTGGCTGGGGTGCAGTGCAAGCCAGAGGTGGAGGTCAGAGTAACAGAGGAGGAAGGAGATCAATCGGAGGAGGAAAGGGAGGAAGAAGAAGTAGAAGCAGAGGAGCAAAAGGCAGAGGTGGAGGAAGGGAAGAACAAGAAGAGTAGTACTATAATAGTCCTTGCTATTGTGCTATACAAGTTGTTTTCTATTTCATGTCAAAAGAGTGAAAGGAAAAAGGAAAGAACACAGAGAAGAACAAAAAACATCGGAGGATGTCCAGAATTAACCAGAGTAGAAGCGGAGATAAACAAAGGAAAATAGCCGAAGGCTTCGGAAGAAGTCCAGAGGTAAATGAGGATAAACAAAGTGGAAATGAACTGAAAACGTCGGAGGTTGTATTGGAGATAATGGAGTTATACCAAGCGGATCAGAGGTGAAAGCAGAGTGAAATGGCATTGAGTACAGTGTCTTGGAGATGAAGAAGGGAGCCAAACAAGGGTAATAGAGTGAACAGGAACAGAAAGGACAATAAGAACGGAGGTTAATGAAACAGAACGGAATGAAACGGATGAAAACCAAAAAAGGGTATGATGCCAAAGTGGCAGAGGGCTAAGAAATGATCTTGGTCAGTCCTATAGTGTGGGAAGAAGTCTGGAGGGGTCCAGCAGAGGTCCACAGAACTGGATGCAAAGTCTGAAAGCTTGAGCACCTAGGTGGAGGGAATTGAAGAAGTGAGGTGCTGAAAATGGCGAAAATCTGAAAAAGACAATCATAGGTCAGTCCTTAAAGTGGGAGAATATCTGGATGAAGCTGGTCAGAGGTCTGCAAGACTGAGTCTAGAGAGGTCAGAGTACTTTGGTGAATCTGAGGTGCAACTCCTGGGATTAAATTCTGGACAGAGTCCCAGAGTGCAGAGGTTTGGCATTTTATCTGTAAGAGTATGTTAGACTAAATGCGGCTTCTTATACCCATAGATTCACAGATCGTTTATAGGTGAGTGTTAAGTCCAGACTCTCCGGACTCAAGTCTGATTGGAGGTCCAGAGATACTGAGGGGTAGTAGACTAGTTAGTCTCGGAGGTGGACCGAAGTCTGGAGCGGAGGAGTTGGAGGAGGAGTTGCTCAGGAGGACATTGGTGCATGACTTATGTGTTGTGCCCTTGAACAGGTCTGTGTCCTTGTATTTCAAAGAATCAGAGTTCCAACAGGAGGAGGAGATGGGGATCATGACAAGAGTGAGGAGGGTGGACTAATTCGATATTTGTGCTAAAGCTACACAACGGAGGTTACAGGGATTATATACTAAGAGTCCAGGAGGTAAGTATGCCAGAGTGCAGCATAGGAGCTGTGTTCCAAGACAAGTATTACAAATATACAATAATGATAAGTAATACTACAAAGGAGTTCCGGGTCCAGGTATAACTGAATACCGGTCTGAGCACAGGTTGGTCCGAGCAGAGGAATGGAGCTCCAAGTGAGGAGGAATGGAGATGGACTGAGGGGGTCGAAGTTGGCCAGAGTTGGCTGGAGTTGGCAGGAGTTGGCAGGAGATGACCGGAGTTGGGGCCAAAGGGGTCGGAGATGGATTGAATGGCATGGGATATGACAGTGAGCATGTGAGTCAATACTAAACAAACATCAGTAAACCCAAAGAGGTTGGCACAAAGGCCATGGAGGTGGATTGCCCAAAGAGAGAAGAAGGAGAAGCAGATGGTCCAGAGTGGACCGGAGATCGTCAGCATTGACAGGATTGTCAATGATGAACACAGAAGGAAGAAGCAGAAGAGCAGAAAGACAAAAAATAGGGTATAATAGTGGAGTGGTCCGGAATGGACCAAAAATTGCCAGAGTGGAAAGGAATAGTCCAAAATGAAGACAAGGAGGAATATATCAAGGAAGAAAAACAAGACTGGAGGGAAAAGATTCATTGGTCCAGGGTCAACCAGATATGACCAGAGTTAAGAGGATGGTCTGGAGTGGACCCAGAGGGGGAATCATAAGGTCATCAGAAAGGACATGAGGGAAAGGAACAGATGTGTCAGGGGGTGCTCTCAAATGGAGCCCAGACAAGGGCGACACGATCTCAGGTCCAGAATATACAGTGACCTCAAAAACCCTTTCCATGTTGGCCTGGATGGTGGTGTGCAAAGCACACCACCAAACACCGTGGGAATTGCAATTAGCTTTGGTGGAATTATAAATAGTACATAC